>JAOQGN010109095.1:0-11846 GCA_027564295.1 Himantozoum antarcticum
ATGAATGTTAATGTTATTATAAAATAATCATTGCTAATTTAGTAATTATAGCTTAATGAACAAGATTATAATTTAAAATCTCGGAGCTAAGACAGGACACGACAGAAAAGCAAAATTATTGTTGAAATAAATATTAAATTGAAAAATTAATAAAGTAAAACTTACGGCAGATAAATACCCGCTAAAATTCGCAGATAATCCATAGCCAAGGAAGGGTGCCATGCTGATGACCCGGCGCCATAGCGATCACCCTTGCTACACGCAGTTG
The DNA here is from genome assembly GCA_027564295.1 of Himantozoum antarcticum. Classification (NCBI taxonomy): domain Eukaryota; kingdom Metazoa; phylum Bryozoa; class Gymnolaemata; order Cheilostomatida; family Bugulidae; genus Himantozoum; species Himantozoum antarcticum. The sequence continues at coordinate 269 of JAOQGN010109095.1, forward strand.
TATGGATGCATCCAAAAGGACCTGCAGACTGCAGTGGGAAATAAATAATTTCTTCCATAGAACAAAATAACTTTCATTCCAATCTAAATTATATCAATATTATTTTATCTACATTCATGAGCACAAATGTAATATTGTATAATTTATTTGAATATTTATGTTTTCCCTTAATTTTCACCACCTATTTGCAATCGTGTCAACATACATTGACAAGTCACTAAACAGTTCCTCCTGGTGATTTCTATGGAACCGGGTGGTTAGCACGGAGCCCTTCCTTGACTATGGATAATCTGCTAATTTTAGCGGATATTTATGTAACGTAAGTTTTACTTTATTAATTTCCCAATTTAATATTTTATTCCAAAAACAATGTTGCTTTTGTGTCTTAACTCGGAGATTTTAAATTTTAATCCTTTTCATTAAGCTATAGTTGTTAATTTAATATGATTAATATTAATGTTAATATTTATTTTATATAAAGAATTCTTTTTGTAAACAAATGAATTATATACCTGGGGTAGGTATTTTCGTCTGGGGGTAGGGGCCGGGGTAGATGTAGGGGGTAGCGGGTGTCGTCCCACCCATGTTATTGTATATAATATGTACATGTATTATAATTCTATTGCCTTTCCTTGCACCGTCCCATCTCCATATTGCCAATATAATTTAAAGTTCCATACTTGTCATTTATTTCTTTCATGGTTGACACCTTTTATCACTGTAATGTCATGTCATGATTAAACGCATTTATTCATCACTGCAAATGTAATGATAATGTATCATAATTATCCTGACAATAGATTTTGTCAATAACTGCATAATTATGTAGTTGCAATGTGATATATTTAGCTATTTGTTACCTGAGTTTTTCAACAAATAGGATTTTGTAAAATAAATTTAAATCAAGATCTAAGCTATCTGTTAGATGCGAGTATGTCGATGTTGCTATCATTCTGTCAGCGGTAGCTGTAGGATATATTGAAGGTTACAGTCTGTAAATTGCTAGTAGTTTTGCTAGTAGCTTGGCTAGTAGTTTGGCTAGTAGTTTTTCGACATTCAGGCCGTCGTATTAATCATTGCAGGTCAAGTCCAAGGTAGAAGAGTTTAAGGAACACTTGCCACTAATTCAGACCTTATTCAACCCTGGACTCCGGGAGCGTCATTGGGAACAGATCTCCGATATGGTCGGCTTCCCAATAAAACAAGATGATGAGACGACATTGTCTAAATTTGTAGACATGAATCTGGATCAATACATTCCCAAATTTGAAGGTTAGCACAATCCGGATGCATTATTATGACTCATTACTTACATCATTCGATGTACATGTATGTGTGTTTAGCCTAAGAGGGGATCTTGCCATTAGCTAGTTGCAGGCTGTGGGATTCAGCTTTGGACCCTTTGGCTTGGAATGTTTGGCTAATAGCATGGATCATGGCTCATGCAATGGACTGTTGAACTTGCTAACAAACCTTGTATATTGTTAGGTATCAGCGAGGCTGCCACTAAGGAGTTCTCCCTGGAGAAGGCAATGGAGAAGATGAGGAATGAATGGTCTGAGATTGAGTTTATAATTATACCATATCGTGAAACGGGAACTAGCATTCTCTCCTCAGTTGATGATGTGCAGCTGTTACTGGATGACCACATAGTCAAAACTCAGACTATGAGAGGTTCTCCATTTATCAAACCCTTTGAAGCTGAGATCAAGTATGTATATCATGTGTGTCAGTGAAATGAATTGTATTAATTAGATCGTTGTCCAATGCTGTCCAAAATTGACTCCGGCACTTACATAAATGTCTCCATAACAGCAAAATCATTATGTTTTTACAACTACAAAGCTTGCTGAGCCTTGTTCTTCGTTCTTAAATTTTCTTTTCTCAAATTGATAGTGGCATATTATGCTCTTATAAATAGCTCTATGCAAGTAACTTAAATTTTTTGCAACGTCATAGTATAATATAACATTTTTGTATTGTTAACATTTTGTTTATATAATTTTTGTTTGACAGAGAGTGGGAGAGTAAGTTAGTTCTGATCCAGGACATTCTAGATGAGTGGCTGAAGGTACAGGCCACCTGGCTCTATCTAGAGCCTATATTCAGCTCTCCAGACATTATGGCTCAGATGCCTGAGGAAGGTCGCAGGTTCACCACTGTCGATAAGGTTAGCCTCTGTTCTTACCACTAAATAGCATGCATTCATGACTGACAAGCTTGACAGATACACATTGATGATGATTTGAACAAAAAAAAACGCCATACTAGGTGCACAATGCCTGGTAAGCTGTTTGCCCTAATTATGTATTTTTACTGGATAAGCCCGTTAAACTTAGTAATGCTGAAAAGTTCTTTTTAATATAGATGTACTTCTGGCAGCTTACTAGGAGGGCAGCCAGCACTGTGTTACAGCCTTCATTACTGATACTACAAGTCTGCATCTACAAACTATAATGTAAATATCTACATCGTGTTGCTATGTCACTTTTTTTGCATTGACACTACCGACTATAAATATAATTATAACAGAATCAGCGACGGAATTTACCTAATGTAATTGCATGTTGGTTGTGGTTTAGAACTGGAGAGACATCATGAAGAGTGCTACACATGACAAACACGTGCTGGCCATCACTCAGATTGACAAGATGTTAGAGCGACTCAGAAAGAGTAACGAGCTGCTAGACTTAATTCAGAAGGGACTCAACGACTACCTGGAGAAGAAGCGTCTCTACTTCCCAAGATTTTTCTTCCTGTCCAATGATGAGCTGCTTGAAATCTTGTCTGAAACCAAAGATCCTACCAGAGTACAGCCTCATCTCAAAAAGTATGAATTTTATTATTTACATTATTTGCATTGTTCAATATTCTTTGATGACATGAGCATGCAAACTGATGACATGAGCATGACATGAGCATGCAAACTGATGACATGAGCATGCAAACTGCTGACATGAGCATGCAAACTGATGACATGAGCATGCAAACTGATGTTCTAATTTCTTAGAAGCTAGGAACTTTAATCTCTTCTGACCACAAAAGTGGTAGTTGATAGATAGATTGTGGTAGATAAATTTAATGATAAATTAGATCATTCTCCAAGGAAAGACCTGTGTATTACCTTTACATATATATCCTATGACACACTTTGATTGTCCTTACAGATGCTTTGAGGGTATAGCTAACCTAGAATTTACTGATGTGCTAGATATCACACATATGAAGAGTAGTGAAGGTGAGATTGTGGAGCTATTGGATGTAATATCTACAGCCAAAGCCAGAGGTCAGGTTGAGAAATGGCTACTTGAACTTGAAAAGGACATGATGAGCTCTATTAGAAAGAACATTGGTGAGGCCTTAGAGTCGTATAGTAAGAGAGTGCGTATTGAGTGGGTAACAGAATGGCCTGGACAATCTGTACTGGCAGTGACACAGAAATTCTGGACTGCTTTTATCCATGAAGCTATCAACAAAGGAGGCAATGCCCTGAGAGAATATCTAGAGGTTAACAACAGCCAAATTAATGATATTGTCACACTTGTGAGAGGAAAACTGTCCAAGCAAAACAGAACCACATTGCAGGTAATTACGTCGAAAGCATGATTATCTATTATTCACAATAAACATCAACAACAAGGTAAAATGAAGATCAAGCATTTAGCTATTGAGCTATTGCCAATGCAAAAATGTGGTTGTGCTTTTATTATTTTTTTTCATAGCATAGTGTGTTGCTCAGAGATAAAAGGTCACAAATGGCAATCTTACTTGCTGTTCTATGATTATCAATTGCATCTGATAAATTATGTTGGAAATTCCCTTTTGATATCTTGATATGTAGCATTGTTATGCACAACATATTAAAAATGAGGATTCTTTCTGATACCCACTCTGCGGCCAGCCATGATGTTGAAATGACATATTGATGATGATAACCATTACGTCGATAGCATGATTATCTTATTGCTGTCTTGATATTTATGATCGATTGGTTTCAATTTGAAATTCATGTCAAACGGGAATTTCACATTTTTCAGGCTCTAATTGTACTTGATGTGCATGGTCGCGATGTGTTGGCGCAACTCTGTGATCATGGTATTGCTGCCGATGATGACTTTGAGTGGCTAAGCCAGCTCAGATACTACTGGGAGGAAGATGAAATGGTGACTAGAATGATCAACTCCATGCTTGCGTATGGTTACGAGTATCTAGGTGAGCTTCAGATGTCTATGTATTGCGCAGAAAATGTGGACGTCATAGTGAGATGTCTATGTAGAATGTGTGTATGTCATAGTGAGCGTACGTCATTTGGAAGGTATGAACATCATACTGATCATAGTAGTAATTAGGTCTATATACAGGCTAAGTGATGGAGATTGTTGTGGCCAATTCTTTATTCTCACATGTATAGATCTGGTTATGCTCTATCCTTAGGTAACAGTGGGCGTCTGGTCATAACCCCCCTCACTGACAGATGTTACCGAACTCTGTTTGGAGCTCTGCACCTCCATCTTGGTGGTGCTCCTGAAGGTCCTGCTGGCACAGGAAAGACTGAAACAACTAAAGATTTGGCTAAAGCTGTAGCTAAGCAGGTGCATATTACATTTAGTGATGATTAATACGTTACGTTGTATTTCTGTAACAAAGTTGAGATAATAATGTACCTGTATAGTGATAATACTATGAATACCCAAAAGCGTAGTGAATAATTCTAAATTCTAGGGCTCATTTTCATTGTTGATGTATTTAATTGCAATAACCAATTGTACAATGTAAGTTGTAACCTAAATCATACACTGTCACATGAAACTGTCTTCGGACCCTAATTGGTTGATATTATGAGAACAATAGTGCTCTCATAATGTATGACTTGATTCTCGTTAATTATTTCACATAATATTATGAGGTGTATGTATCAAACCTGTTGAGATATTGGGAAACATTACCAATTTGTGGCTTGATAATAGCATTATATATTTATTTATTGACTGCATTATATAAATACAGTATATACGTGTTATAGTGTGTTGTCTTCAACTGCTCGGATGGCCTGGATTATCTGGCTCTTGGAAAGTTCTTCAAAGGTCTGGCCTCTTGTGGAGCTTGGTCATGCTTTGATGAGTTCAACAGAATTGATTTGGAAGTGTTGTCTGTGGTGGCCCAGCAGATTCTCACTATCCAGAGAGCTATCAATGCTGGAGCTGAGACGATGTTGTTTGAAGGCTCAGAGATCTCACTTAATCCCACCTGCTCTGTCTTCATCACAATGAATCCTGGTTACGCTGGTAGATCTGAACTTCCAGATAATCTCAAAGTAAGTAAGCAAGTTTAGCTAATAAAAATAGATAATGTTTCTTTATCATCTAGCTTTTCTGTAATGGCATGTGTGATGGAATTGGGTAAAATGTCTTACCTATATATTTATGGGCATGAGAAATTCTCAGTGGATGCTCTTGTGTTCACCTCCTGGTCCCAAATGGCGTATTAGTCGCTCTCCCCTTTAACCCCTCAAGTAGCATCAATGGAAAAAATTGTCATTTTGAACAAAAGTGGGCATTACTGGCATCCATAGAGTTATCCATCATAGCGCCTACAACATCGCTCAATATGTAAACTGGTATTAATGGATGATGTTGTAAACTCGAGACATTTAAGTTGTGCTCTACCTGTTAACAAGAATTTAGACGCTTGCAAATCACAATAACCTCAAATTTCTATAGAAATGTCCTTTTCAATTGTATTTTCATGCACTTTATGGATTTGCATATGTGCTTATTTTCTAATGAACTTTCTTTTTTATATATTTTTGAGGAGCCAGTTTTTGTTTACGACTTATTTTATTGTAAGTACACTCTTACGCAACTTTTTATAATTTATTTAGTGACAAATAGAACTACAGTACATACTTACGTACATACATTATACGAGTTTATACTGTGAATTTCCAATTGCACAGAAATTGTTATTATTTTAGGCTTTGTTCAGAACAGTGGCTATGATGGTTCCTGATTACGCTATGATCTCCGAGATTGTACTGTATTCCTGTGGCTTTGTCAAAGCGCGGCCTCTGTCGGTGAAAATTGTAGCTACCTATGGTCTGTGCTCTGAGCAGCTCTCCAGCCAGAGTCACTACGATTATGGTATGCGTGCTGTAAAGTCTGTGCTCACTGCCGCAGGAAACCTGAAGGTAGGGTAACAATTAGTAACTACTCCGTAATCTACTGTACTGTATGTTTTACATCAAATGTTTACTCTCTATTGTCTGCGCTTATTGCAAATATGTTACTTCTCTGGGAGGAAAAAAATTACTACAGTAATTAGTACCAACTTGTCCAATAATTATTAGTGAAAATATCATTGTGTACTTTTATAAGCATGCCATAGTTGAAAACAATACATTGATAAAATAAGTTGAACATATTGGTCAATTGGTCGACTCAAAACTTGTGATAAAAGTTGTTATAGCTTTCTGAAGATTATTGATCACTCTTTCTTTATATGTACAGCTACACATCCTTGTAAATGTGTGTCCAGCTGCTCTATTACATTTAAATTTGCTAATTACGAATTGTAAATATTAATTTTGCGTAACAAGTGTAAATGTGAGTGAGCCATACCTGTATTGCAAAGTAAAGTGCTTTATCACCATTACATTCTACTTGCAGCTCAAATACCCTGATGAGGAGGAGGATATTCTCATGTTGAGGTCCATCATTGATGTCAACCTCCCAAAGTTCTTAAACCATGATTTGCCTTTGTTCCACGGTATTACCTCGGACTTGTTCCCGGGTGTCAAGTTACCCGCCCCTGACTATGATATACTAGATGTTGCAGTCAAAGAAAATTGTGAAAAGATGAATCTACAATGTGTGCCATTCTTCCTCGAAAAGATTCAACAGGTATATTATAAAATATATACTCCTTGAAAAAATGATAGAATTGCTGTTGTAATGATTTGTTACCAAATAATTTTTTTCTGACGTGAGAGAATGTGAAATATAGCTGAATGTCCATCATTGTATATTTAGAAAAGTTCAAAGATTAATTTGGATCAAAATTATTATCAGATTATTGTAACGTGGGCCCGCAAGTAACACGTCTAGAACTCACCAAGCTAGGTGGATAAGAGGTCTCCCCTCTCTGTTCGTGTCTTGTGCTTAGCCTCGCTCTGAGTGGATCTTTATCCAATCGCCGTAGTCGCTCTTGGTCACGTAACTCTATACTCAATACACAAACTCAGGTATCACCACATGCCCCTTCTTTTGTTTGTCCTTTATTTTCCTGTAGCAGCAAGGAAAGACCAAGCAGAGAATGTTCATGTGGGTGGGGTCAACATATACCTCACTCTGGCATTGCTCGCACTGTCAAGCTCATAATCGTGTATGACAACAAGGTGCTCTTGAATAGCCTGTAATATAAATGTGGCTCGCCGTCCGAATACTATCGAACTAATAATCAAGACCTAATTCACTCATCACCTCCCCCTCAGGATCATAAGTGTTCCCAAACCTGTCATCCCCTGAACCTTGGCGATCACTGGGTTCACACTTTGCTCTCTCCTCCCCCGAGGATCATTGGAGCTGCTCATCCCCTCACCCGGAAACTCATTGGGGTAACTCAGACACACTGTTGACATTGCCAACATCCCAAGAACCTGAACATCAGGGCCTCACAGTCTTGTCCCCTGCATGGCAGGAACAGTCCCAATCTACTTTAAATCACTATAAAAGCCCTTATCTAGCTTCTCCAAGTCTTCCTGTGCATTAGACCTGGACCTCAAGATATTAGTTAACTTTTCCCAAGTTAGCTCTGTTCTAGCAATTAAATCTCTACACAAGTTGTAGTCGTGCAACCCGTTAACAGCTATGGCCAGAGCTAAGGCGCCCCTTGCTTCCTGCAAAGCTTTATTTATACCTGGATCTGTGTTGTCAAATATCTCCAAGGATCTACTCCATCCCTCTACACGCTTTAAGTAATCTCTCGGATTTTCACCCGCACACTGTGACAAACTTTTGTGTTTTCGCATACAGACTTTCCTCTCGCTCGAAATATTTTTCTAGCTTACCCCCCACAATTTTTTTGTATGTCAAATCTCTTGTATTGATATCAATACCCACAGATAATAAGGCCTCTCTACCCTCGCTACCAATAGATCGCATGAACACGAGCGGTTTTAATCCTCATCCTTAAATTTAGACATTTGCTCTTCTCGTTTTCCTCAGTACCCAACTCTAACTCTTTCATTTTCATCTCTAAAGTAAACTCGCTCACCCACTCTCTCCAGCTATCGGCAACATCCCCAGGCTTAATTTTCAGTACTGGAAATCTAGCAAAGCTAAACCCTGTTGTCATTTAGTTCACCCCTACGCTCGAATCAATATGAACAATTGAAATTATCAGGCTAACAGTCTGCCACAATGTATCGCTGCACTGCAAAAATAGCTATTTTTGCAAATCTGTCACAAACTCTAAAATCTCTCTATGGCCCCTACCTCTAAAATAACTTCCTCCCTCTGAAATCTCTTTGTGAAATAATCCCCTCTATGAAATGACATTCTCTCGCTGTGTAATGACTCTCTTACTCTATGAAATAACCTCTCTATAATTATCTACAACTCGCTCTCTCTAAGAATACCCTACCACTTGATGAGTGACCCCATCAGTGGTACCATGTAACTTTTGCCCGCAAGCAACACGTCTAGTACTCACCAAGCTACACTGGGTGGATAAGAGATCTCCTCTCTCTGTTTGTGTTTCATGCTTAACCTCGTTCTGAGTTTTATCCAGACGCCGTAGTCGCTCTTGGTCACGTAACTCGATACTCAATACACAAATTCAGGTATCACCACAGTGAGGTAAACTGGCTTTTTGAGTTATTTGTTTAATTATATGGACCAGATTGTTAGCTTTCAAGCAATCATAAATTTGTGAGGATCAGATGAAAACTTTTCTAATTACAATAAAATACTTGGATATAGTCCTAAAAAAACTATATATATCATATTATACCGGAAACAATTTGAAGCAAAATTTTTAACCTATGTACTAGCATAAAATATAGTTAGGTTATATCACGATGTCTGATTCTGATGTCTGACTGTATATATCGAACCATTCTGATATCCAGCAGCCGTGGTCACATATGTTACTGTACATCGCAATTTTGTTTAGGAATTTGCTGCCAAATATTGGCACGACTTGGGAATGCCCAACGAGAAGATCATAGTTGGAATGCCCACATATGGCCAATCATGGACAATAACTGGAGCAACGACAACACCACCTCCTGGTACAGCAGCAAAAGGAGTTGGACAGGTATATTCAGTTTCATCAGAATCTATTTCCCAAAGAACAATATCTCAAATTTCAATAAGTTCATTTTTCAATACATATAACATCATTAAAATAATGACATTATCGGGGTATGCGCAGCCGACACGTACACTTGACTGCGAATGTACACTTGACTGGCTGCACTCTTGAGTGACTTGTACACATGTACAAGTATGTATACTCTTGTACATGTACACTTGACTGTACATGTACTATGTGTGCTATGTACACTTGACAGAGAAAATAATTCAATACAAATGTCTTTTAAACGTAGAATTCTAGACAATTGCATTGCAGTTAAAATCACATTCTGGATTAACCAGGAAAGTAGAATCTACAGATGTTGAAGCAAAACTGATGGTGCTTATATTTGTTGTAGATATTTTACAGAGATATCTGTTCCAACCGTGCATACATGGCCAATACCAAGCAAGACACCGAGGCACAGGTGCCTTACACATACAACAGTCCCACATGGATATCCTATGACGATAAGAAGGCATTTATTGCCAAGGTAGGCATTGAATTACACACGATTTCAACAAATAAACGAGGAATCCATTCAATAAATCATGTTACTGCAATAATTAGTATTTCATACAAAGAGATTTTCCTTTGAATTCCGCCGCCCAGTCATCATGCATAACCTGTTCCAAATGTTCCTGCCTTCATTTTGTTGAATAAATATTTTGCAGCTTATTAGCCTATAATTATAATTGTCCGAGCACAATTGCAGTAAAGAAACAATTCCAAAAACCAAACAGACAGATGTTGAAGACCGTCAATTACATCAAGATATATTTATTTAATAATTTTAATTACTAATTTATGGGTTAATTAATTTTTTCTGCTGTTGTGTATTCCACTTTTCTAGTGCAACTTTATAAAAGCAAACGCGTATGGTGGTGCCATGATTTGGGCTTTGAGTTCGGATGACCACAACGGCCTATCATGTGGTGGCGGGAGTTATCCTCTCTTGACGACAATCTCAGACTGTGTGCTCAAAGATATCTACAGGGCTAGCACTACACCAGTAACCACAACCAGGGCATCACAATCTACAAGGGGGCAATCAACTGTACAAACAAAAGTGACAAAGATGGTAACATCTGCAGCCCCACCATCTACATCATCACCTGGCATCACCAGACCAATAGGAGGCTGCAACAAAGGTAACAACTGTGCTAGTTGTTGGCACCTATCGAACTGGCCTGGTACACATGCATTCTTGGTCACAAGTGGACACGCATCCACAATTAAACTGATGGCAAGCTCCTAAAATAACAGTAGGACTTACAATCGTGGGAGAAAATTAAATCTGCCAAAGTTTGCCAACAGTTGCCCAGGACATTACATTACATATGCCCAATAGGGAATGGCCTTTCCTAGTCCTAGCAAACACGTATAACGTATAATTATGCACAATTTTTCTTGATTTATTTACCACGTAAATGAAATTATAGTATTTCTTGATGTTGCTTGTTAATTACGGGTGTAAGTGGCAGAGTGGTATAAGGTTATACTCTAGTTATGCAGCTATGATAATTGACAGCAAGAACGTGGGTTAGTCTCACTATACAGACCTGGAGTTTGTTTTTCGGTAGGTTTTCCCTCCTTCCCATCGGACTAATAATGGTATAGCACAATGTAAAGCACGTTTGCTCTGCTGTGGGTTTACTGCTTAAAAGTAAAACACTTAAAACGGCTGGCCAGGAGATATTGTTAATAGATAATGCCCGACTATTTTGTAGCTTTTAAATGTCCGGCAAGCATTGGATTATTCAGAGACCCCTGTGATTGTTTCAAGTACTACAACTGCTTTAATGACAAACCACATCACAACCCATGCCCTGCCGGTCTGCAGTTTAATGATATCCTTAAAGTGTGTGATTGGGCTGCAAATGTGAAATGCACAACTGGGCTCAGAGCTTCAATTGAAACACCGAAAACTTTCTCAACAGCACCACCGAAAATCACCACTAAGACTGCCAAACCGTCACCTTGCAAGCAAGGTAGGTGTCGATATGCATTATTCAACTCCAAGAAATAACTTCACACAGGTAGTTTGAAAATGATTGAGAATTTGTAACCCATAAATCCAATTATGCTGAAGAAACTTTGGAGATTTCTTATTCGGAAAAATTCAATTTTAGAACCAAAAGCGCAACTCGCTGTCTTAGAATGAAAATGGGTTAACTGGCAACATTGTCATTCTGAGATAATTAGCCTTTTATCTTGAAACCAC
>JAOQGN010109315.1:0-11844 GCA_027564295.1 Himantozoum antarcticum
GTGGTTTTGTACAATTACTTGGGTCATAGCTACATGGGTGGTTTTGTACAATTACTTGGGTCATAGCTACATGGGTGCTATTGTACAATTATTTGGGTCATAGCTACATGGGTGGTCTTGCACAATTACTTGGGTCATAGCTACATGGGTGGTCTTGTACAATTACTTGGGTCATAGCTAAATGGGTGGTTTTGAGCTAATTTCTGAAAATTTGCAATAAATAGCCACCAATAAGGGCATTTCCCTGCATTTTAAAATAAAATTGAGCTGTAATTCATTAGCTGGACTTTTTTCTTGCAAGAAAGGCCTGTTTTCTTCTTGCCAGGTCTCCGACCTAGGTCAACCTAGTACCAATACACCACTGCTTTTAAGTAGTTTGATAACATAATTAGAGTATAATAATAACCACAGTTGATCTGAAATACTAAAATAGTATTACAGCTAACATGAAAGGTACCAAGAACCAAATCAATTCTTTGTCATCAACACGTATTGTTTGGGCGGCTATCCAGTTTAGTCATAGTTTCTTTCTTTTGTGCTTTGTTTGATGTGTTACTGTTTGTTACTTCATCACGCCATGTGCAAGTAGTTTCAACATAAAAAATATGTTTGAAACGCAAGATCATTCACAATCGCTTCTACAATTATTGTCACTATTACTATCGTTTAAATTAAGTCTTTATCCTATCATGATCTATTATTGACTAGTATTGTAAGCATAGTTGCAAAAGTAATAACAATTATATCTAATAGGCTTCATTTGCTATTTTTCGGAGTCCACAAGACGTAAAAGAGTTACAACAGTAACCAGCCCTTCATAGCATTATTATATTAATTATTATATCTTGTTTGTGTGTGTTACTGTCATACACTCGCCCTGCCTTCCCCTTGTGATACACTACGTAACTAGGTCAGGCTATGGCCATTGTGTTCAGTAGCATATTATTTCGTATAAATTTCAGCTACCCCTATTTGCATAAAGGGGTGTGCATGACAATATTTACCCTGTGTTATTAAGGCTCAGTAATATGGAGCCCTTTATGTCTCTTTGTGTACTTTTTGGATTAGCCTAAGGCTAAACCCCTTTTCACTATATATATTGCCTGGCCGACAAAGTACTGTGCTCAGAGCTTATGCAATAAACGTTAGTGTCAGATACTCTACTCACTACAACTCCTAGTTAATTCGCCACATTACTGCTGTGCTTTTTCTCCCTATTTAGCGGGCCTCTTAAGCTTGAAGCTTGTATGAGCAACAGAAGCGACGTGTGAAATGAAGAACTCACCTTCACAACAGGATGGACCAGCTGGGATTTGAACCCAGGACCTTGTTGGCCATGAGCACACATCTGGCCTCTGGGGCACCTTTTCACCCTTTAGTGAAACCCTTCTGGCACCGATATTTTCTTCCTGAGTGGAACACGCGGAGCAACTTTTAAGGTGAAAAGCATTGCCCAAAGAGTCTTAGTAAAAAAATATATTTGGAACATTTTGAAATTGAAGCCAGGATCTCACAAATCAGGGGCCATGATCTTAAACAGTACAATACTGCAGGTTTAGTTATTGTCCCCATAGTGAAGGGTATATATCCTCCCCTATTATATTTGTAGTTGTGAGATAAAGCAGTACCTACCTCCACTGGAAGCTCCATCAGTACGAAGGTGTAGATATGATGCCTCTAACTACATCTCCACCTGCCCCAAATATGCTAAATATTGGAAGATAGCAGAGTTATGTTCCACCTCGCCAACTTCTTTTGTATATGAAGTGGGTGACCTGGGAAATTCCATTGCAGAGAATTATAATTCACCTCTTTCGCAGATTGAACTAAGCTACAGTGCCAGATACACAGTGTACAGGAAGCAGAACAAGTATAGAAACAGTTACTGTGCAAGCTGTAACAGTGTGGCATGGCTGGGATGTCACTTTATAAAAAGCTTCTCTGTCAATGGTGAGAAAGAACAAATGGATTTGGTTTTGAAGCACGAGTTTGACGTTAGGAAGTATTTATTTGTTTATCACATAAATTTGAACAGAAGATCTTGTGAGATGGATTCTGATTGGATCTCTCTCCACAGTAACGTCAGTACGGGATCTGATAGCTGTAGAACTCTGGGTAATAGTCTCACACAATGTGACTGTCAGTCAGTGTTAGATCTTTCAACTGGGCTTTGTGTACAAACTGCCTACAATAGCTGCCTTAACCATACCAATGATGAGATATTCAACATGGGAAATAATGCCAATGAGATGTGTGGCAAGACCTTCTCAAGGAAGGCAGAGCTGGAGTGCTTAAAATGTCTTCAGAACTCAACTAACTGTCGTGCATGGCTACCACGCTGTTCAGCTACTGATTTAGCAAAGTGCCACAGTCAACTATTATCAGTAGCGGATAATTCATCCTGCTTGCAGCCCAAAACTTTCTCAGAAAAGTCTGTGCATTTCATTTCTGGTGAAATTTCTACAAGGATAGTATTGCTGAATTCCATAGCAATAAGATACTCATCTACCCAATACATGTTGGAAATACCCGCAGTAACAGCATCTTCTGAGGATGAAGATTTGGGGCTTAGTGCATCCCCATTTATCTCCAACGGGAACACCTGTACAAAGTATCTTGAAGTAAATAGTACCTTAGAGAAATGGCACATATGTGATGGTCAGGAATTGTATAATGTTGATAATGATAAGAAGTACGAAGACTTCCTTCTTGGAGGTGATGAAATGAAAGTGTGTATCGAATACATCTGGGATGATTATCTGCAAACACAGGACATCGTACTTGCAGTCATATCTATTATATCCATCATTGGCTACATGATATATTACTTCACCAAGCTTAATAGAACCGTCACTGGAAATTTTGTTGTCAGTTCGTTGGGCAATCTGGTAGCAGCATTGATATCATGCTGTATTGTGAGTGAGGATCCTGTAACATGTCAGGTTATAGCTTCACTCAACCAATATTTATTTATATGCACGTATGCCTGGACTACTGCTATTGCCATATGGATGGTTCAAGGCATTGTGTTTTTGAATGTTCCAAGAAATCGAGGCTGGAAGACATATCTACGATACGCATCGTTTGCATGGGGTATGCCATTAATTTTAGTCATAACAGGTTATGTCTTGAATGCAGTGAAATATGAACCATTGTTTCCTGTATTCAGTACCGGCATTTGCTTTTTAGCCAACAGCTGGGCACGGGTAATTATATTCACTGGGCCCATATATTCACTAACAATTATAAACGTATTGATATGTATCGTAGCTAGTATTAAGATTGTGAAAGCTGGTAGCATTCTGACAACTCACAAAAAGCGAAGGACACGCGAGAAGATACTGACACTTATCAAACTACAAATAGTATTCGGTTTTCATTGGATTTTGCTATTTTTTACTCAAATAAACGGGCCTCACCAGAGGGGACTATGGCTTACAATGAAGTTCTTCATGACTTTTGAAGGAGTTATGGTAGTTCTAGCGCAACTTGTGACCGCCAAAAACATCCATAGATTCAGAAAGCACCTGAGTTCAAAGTTTCAAACTTCCCTCTCTTCCGTGGATGCCAGTAGTGATATGTCTGGCGGAAACCAAGACAATAACATAGAGCTTCCCGAGACTTGACACTAACTGCATTGGTTGACATTCAATAATACCATAGAATTTATAGAGAAAATAATTCAATATTTGTTATTATCCTTAAGGCTGTTTTGTTTTATTTGACAGTTTTATTATGGTGTGACTATAATATGGTTTCGGCTTTGCATAAAATAAAACACAAAAGTATAGGCCTTTGAATATCCGTTGCATATTTTTTAAAACATATTTGTTGTTATACACACTCTACTGTTAATAGCAATTAAATAATATAATATTTTGCAAATAAAATAAAATATTAATATTTCAAGCTGTTTATTTACAAATGATGTAGCTCAGACTTGCAATAATTTTTTAAATTAATGATATCTATATTCGAATGTATTGAACGTATTTGTATCCGAATAAGAAGAAATGTTTTTGTTGATTAATTAGCTACAAGAATTGATTCTCAAGTCTTCAGATGAACACAACCTCTTCTGCATATCATAGATACTTACATAGATAGATACATACTTACATATCATAGATACTTACATTTTGCTCTGTTCACCAGCCTGAAAATTATTCTAAGATAGTAGAAAATACATATATTTTTCATTATCTGTCATTGATGACTTGAAGTATGGTTAGAATGCTACAAAAGCTATTCGAATTACAGCATCACGGTTTTAAGGTTAAACCGAAAAACTGATGAGGTTCTCTATTTCTAGTTGTATAACCGGAGTAATAGGTCAAATGCTGAACAGTGTATTTGAAGGTTTTATTAAAAGTAGTACAGAAAAGTGCAAAGTGCAACCTAAATAATCATAGTTTTGTATGTTAATGTAGTTATATAACATGCTACAAATACTTGAATTATTATACAAAAACGACTGTCATGTAAATCAATAAAACTTAAAGGGATTCCCATTTACCCAGTTGGTAATGCTATCTTACAAACTCTCGAATATCATACTCGAGGCAAGACCCATTAACTAGAGATGTTCGCTACACTCTAGAAGAATTAGATAGTAGTCCTAGATATAATTCTGTAATTACATCGTTGTAATCCATGACATATCTCAGCAAGTCAGCATTCCATTTCCTGACACCACAAGACAGGTAGTTACAAGTAGAACTGTCTGTGTGGTGTATAACATAGCTTGAGACTCCGTGTAGTTGCAGTTGCTATCGTAAATTGAGTACCTGGCACTTCAATAGAGAGTACCGCCAATAGAGAGAGCTTGGTAATAAGGCTAGTTGGGAAGAGTTGTATAAGTGGATGAGTTCATTCAAATAAATAGAGCCTGGATAATTTGAACATAAATCTAGGAGTAGCACCAATAATTCATAGTCACAGGATTTCTACCGATGTCTCAAGTGACAAATGCTGGTAGAGAGAGCAATGGTCAAATGCATTTAAAACATCATAAATATTGTCTTATCATTTGACACAGAGGACACAGAGCAGAGACTACTATCTTTGACTGAGCAGATATTGACATGGTGAGCAGGAATATGGTGACATGGTGCCTATGTGGATATTGACATGGTGAGCAGAAATCGGACTTGATTAGTAATGTCATAAGAAATGTCATAAGAATTGTCATAAGAATTGATTACTGTGTCACTCACCTGTAAGCTGGATATTATACACGTATAACTCAAGCTAGAAACTGCAACTACACAGAGTCTCACACTATGTTGTACACATACACCATACTCACACTTCTACTAGTAACTACCTGTCTTGTGGTGTCAGCAAATGGAAATTCTGACTTGCAGAAACATGTCATGGAATACAACGATGTACCAACGGAATTACATCTAGGACTACTATCTAATTCTTCTAGCGTGGAGCGAACATCTCTAGTTAATGGGACATGCTTCCAGTACGATACTCGAGAGTTTGTCCGGTGCAAGCATTATGCTGATTGCTGTGCTATGACCCCATCTCGACCTCTAGAGCAGCTAACACAGGCCACTTTCTCTTGTCATGATGGGTATTATATAGTAGACAAATGTCCAGCTGCAACTGAAAACAGAACGTTAAGAAATATATGTGAAGTGTTTACAGAAAGTGAACCATGTAGGTGAGTGATACTCTGTCATTATTTGTATTATATTTCATCAGATCATTTAGCATAAGAAAAAGGTTGTGGATGAATAGACGATCACCCATGGTGGTTAGGATGAGGGCAAATGCGAGAGCTGACTGAGAGGCTAGGTGGAGGAGGTCACCTCAGAAGATCCAATTGTTGTGGGTCTCCTGGAATGAGACTACATTGATGGGTTCTACAACCATACTAACACTTCCACTTATATCTTCCTGCCTTGTGGTGTCAGTCAATGGACATGCTGACTTGCTGAAACATGTCATGGAATACAATGATGTACCTGCAGAATTATATCTAGGACTATCTAACTCTTCTAGTGCAGAGCGAATATCTCTAGGTAATGGGACTTGCTTCCATTATGATATTAGAGTTTGTCTGACGCAAGTATTACAGTGATTGCTGTGCTATGACCCCATCACAACCTCTAGAACAGCTACAGCAGACGACTTTCTCTTGTCATGGTGGATACTACATAGTAGATAAATGTTCAGCTGCAACTGAGGACAGAATGTTAAAAGATCTCTGTGAAAGGTTGACTGAAAATGAACCAGCTAGGTGTGTGATACTCAGTCATTATTTCTTTATAATTTCATCAAATCATTTTGCATAAACATTAAGGTTGTGAATGAACAGACGATCACATAATGGTGGTTATGATGAGGCCATTTGTGTCAACCCAGAAGCTAGGAGAAGCTGCTCACCCAAGGTGACCCAGTTTGACCGAACTCATAAATTTGCCTACTTTAAAAATAGGCAGAGAGACTCACAAATTTGTTTAATAAATGTAGAATTAATTACATGAACAAGTATATAGAAATAAGAGTATAAAATGGTCAATTGCTTTATAGAAAAACGACTGTCTCTCACTCTCTCTGAGAGTGCAGCAAGTGCAGAAAGTGCAGTGAGTGTCACCACTTAACACACGCTCTACAATGAATATCTATATAGTCCGGGCTAGATGTACAGGAGTAGTAAATCTGTCACAGCTGTATGCCAGATTTGGGTTAAACGGTGAGGGAGAGATGTCAGTAATGAAATAAACAATAACTTTGAATCTCTGGTAAGGACAATCATCTACACAAACTTGTGTGTGAGCGCGGGTGCCAACGTGCGGGCCGTTTCCGGAAGGCATCTCGCTTCACTATCGTGGCCTTCCTCCAGCTAGAATGCTCTAGCTGTAACATTAACTACATGTACATGTATTAGCTATGATAGTAATTTATATTTTTCGGAGTTTTGTTGATGCAATCCTGAATAGCTGTTACAATATGCAATTACTGCAGTATTTCAAACATATAGTTGTTATGTTGTAGTAGTTTTACGGATGTCACTTTGAATGCAGTGGTTCATAAAATGCTGCAAGATCCTTAGGTAGTCTTGAGAAGAGCTTGTACAAATTTTGCAATTGTAATTGTTGTAATTGTAATTGTACATGTAAATGCAATTGAATAAGAGTTGAAATTGAATTACGATTGAAGATTATGTATGTACATGTACATATAATGTTACTGAATAATGTTATAATGTTATGATTGCTCAGACTGTGCTCAGCGTAAGGTACATGTAGAAGCTACTCTCTTTACATACGGCTCGAGCCGAGAGTATCGGCTCGAGCCAAACTGGTGGTCTGCTGGACCAGTGCCAGCTGGCCCACTCATGCCTGAGCCGGCTGGCCACTGAGCCAAACCCGCACAAGCCTGCTTACAGTATAGTTTAATAGCTCATTAAACTGCTCATGGACAATTAAATAGCTCATGGACAATAAATAGGTATCTATTTATTGTCCATGAAAGGGAGGGGATGGTCAAGATATGCCAGACAACTAATATAAATAGGATAATGTTATACATGTATATAAGATATTCTGTATTGAAGGTATCTCACTGAAGAGATGGCCAATACGTGGAGTAGTAAATCAGCTTAGTTATAAGAGCATCTACTATGCTATATGTAATGGAATAGACCTGCTTACTTCTGTTAGTATTGCTGACCAGACATGGTTAGGAGCAGCAGATAGGAGGAATATCACAGTCCCTGTGGTAGAATGGTGGCCTGCTAAGGTACAGTGTGATTCAACTGCAGTTGAGAAGTATATTGAAGATAATCCAGATCATGCAAAGCTTATGAAACTATCAATAGGTACTAAAATCTGTTGATTTGTTCTTAAAATAGGGTTTGATATTTTCTAACCATATACTAGCGCTATGTGGTAGAGTGGTACAACGTGCTACTTTAGCTCTGCATCAGTGATGCAGGTTATTTGCAGTGATATGTGGTTTCAAGTCTCACTTGTGACATGGAGGTTTTCGCCCTGTAGGAGTTTCCTTCTCCCCAATTAGGCCAATGGTACCACACAACTCACATTAGAGAGTTTTCCTCCATTACCTATGCTATGGGATTTCCACTTGTGCTGCCTGTGCTATCAGTGTCACATAGTGTTGTTTTTTAGTTACTTACATAAATGAAATGTTAACGGTGAATTAATCTTGCTTTTAATCGTCTGTATTATATTTTAACAATTTATATGTATGTGCACAAGGCAACCTTAAAATACGAAACCAAGCGTACTTTAATGCATTATTTTTCTTCTTCTTTTTATTATTTCATTAATACAAAAATAATACTGTAATACGGTAATAACAATTACAGTCCTCAATTTTAAAAACAAAGCTTTAACTGCTTTTAATAATGGTAAATGTGCTCTTGGGATTTTTAAAGATTTTAGAAAAGCCTTTGATACTATTAATCATTCTACTTAATTCCATAAACTAAATAAGTTGGATTTCAAAAACTCAACTTTACAATGGATAAAAAGCTATTTAGCAGATAGTTTTCAATTAATAATAATCAAAACTTTCTATTCTGACCGCAAACGGATTACCTTTGGTGTTCATCAGGGCTCTGTTCTAGGACCCACTTTATTTATTCTTAGTAATTTTACATTAACGACTTTATGTGAAGTGCTTCAATTCCTAAACCAATTTCATATGCGGATGATATCAACCTTTTTCATGAATCCAAAAGTTTAAACAATGACCCATTAGCTATAAATAGTGACCCATTAGCTATAAATAGTGACCCATTAGCTATAAATAGTGACTTAAACATGTCAGTAATCGATGTGTCACAAGCAGACTTACGATAACCATTTCTAAAACCTTACGTAGTTCTTAAAAACCCTCAAAATAAATAGGTTTTGGAGAAATGCTCTCAATTTGAATGGTCAGAATATCGAGAAGTCCAACGACATAAAAGTTTTAGGAATTTTAGTTGACCCTAAACCTAGTTGGTCATACCTTATTCATATTAATATTTTAGTTCAACTAAGACCTATGACTGGATTGATTTACCGCTGTGCTCAACATTTTCCCCGAGATATTCTTTTACTTTTATACAACTCTTTCATAAATTCAAAACAAGACTATTGTATAGAAGCTTGGAGCAATGTCCCTCGTATTTAAGTAGATCAAATTTACAAGTTCCAAAAGAAAATTCTACGAATAATTAATGAGAAGCCTCCCAATTCTCATTCTGGTTCTCTTCTCTGTCAGTGCAAAATTTTAAATATCTATTAACTATACAAATTCAAAATCTAGCTACGATCTCACTCCACCTTTAGCAAATCAGGCATTGCAATCACCACATAAACTCATACCACTTGTCAATGGATTATCGATCTATCTCTACCTCACTCCACTTCACCTGCTGGCCGTCAACTATCTACATTCCAAGAAGCTCTGCTGTGGAACGATTTGCCACTGAACCTTACAAACATTAAATGTAAACTAGATGTTGGAGTGAGCTGAAATTGCATCTCCTGAGATGAACAGCTCCGCCTAGCTTTTGGATGCTGCTGTGACTCTCTGTAGGCTCTACGCCTCTTGACTAGCTTCAGCTATTACACATGTGGGCCTCATTATCAGCACTCTAGGGTGATCATCTCTTCATCCACCATAATGTTTGTCATGTACTTCATTATGTATTTGTAGATGAAATGCAAATGCAAATACAAATACAAATAATAATGTCTATACAAACTGTTTTCTGCCAACACTGTCGCCATAGCTTCTTGGGATTATCAAATTTCCAAAATGCTGCAGATTAACAGTGGGAAAACATAGTTCTGCAGGTTCCGCGAGTTCTGCAGGTTCTGCAATTTGCACGAAAGGATTATGGATCCTGAAAATATGGAATGCCAATTCAGTTCAAATTAAATTAAATAATTAATATATATTCTGTTTGCTATCCAAAGCTGGTTGTAGCGCATTATTATAATGCATATAAACCAACCCCATACAATGCTATATACTAGGAATATTCCAACAACGACTGAGTTCTTAAGGGTATAAAAACTTAACTGCTACTGTTAAATGCAAGAGAAATGTCAGCTTCATACAAAATATTAAAATTATGAATTCAACATACCAGTCTCACAGTCTATAACAACTATTCAGCTTAATGCATTTCTATGACCTGTTCGGAGGACGGTGCTACTTGTTAGTCAATAGTCATAATTAATCTATCGTAAAATCAACTGTCTACAGCAAATTGCTGATTTTTGTTTGGGCAGCATAAGTTCTAGTTTTTTTTTTTGCTCATAGAATGACATATTAGCCATTCTTAGAACGAGTGCGATTTTAGATTATTGCTGAGTATTATAATTTGTTTCATGTTTTCATTCATTCATTTCTAAATGAGCGTTCATGGACATTCACCTTTCCCGAATTATTATATGTTATTACGTATAATTATTTTTAAAAATAAATTGAATTTTACTTAAATTTGTATGAGTATGATTTCAATAGATTAGATTAGATATATTGCCACTAATGTTAATGATACTGCGAAATCTATGAGCAACAGGAGCCTCATTTAAAAGTCTGATACTAAATGGGATAAAACTATTAAAAAGTCCATTTGTTTTGCTCGTGTGACTGATGAAAACTTTGCGATTAATAACATGGCATATACTTAAACTATATCGCCTTTTTTTTTTTAAATGTTGCATACACTGTTAAAACTACTATTCTGCACTAAAGTAGATACATCACAGATAAAATATGCAAGCTCAAAAAGCCCTAAAAGCTTCTTTCGCTCTGCTATGGTACCAGAATAAAACCATACCTCACTGTTGTACATTGGCAAGATCCGTGATTGGATAAAATGCTGCGTTTTCTGATAGGATGGATTAAAAAACCTAAACTTGTACAGTGCAAAGAATCTGCTCTTGAGCTTACTACAAATAGAACCACTATTATCATTCCATTTGAGATTGTTGCTAAAAATTGTTCCAAGGTACATGTATTTAAAATAGTTCACCTTTTTTATATGCATGAATTAATTAAAACATCTGATTGCAGATAATGTTTTCTACTAAAATTGACTACTACCCCCTTAGTATTGTTAGTATTTAAAATCAGCTTATTTGCCGAGCAACAGTTAGTAAAATCATCTACTGCTCTAAAATAGTTAGCATCTGATGTGAGATGGCTTAGAAACCCACCAATATCCATATGGCCATATCGTCAGCATATTTAAAAATATTGACATTGTTAAATCCTAGCCTGATAAAATATGTGTAAATAGAAAATAAAAGGAGCGACAGAGCGCATCCTTGAGGGCACCGGGTGTTGCAGGTTAAAAAGTTACTTCTGAATGTTAAGTTTCACATACAGCATGCTGTCTGTCTAGCGAAAACGATAAAGCTATGTTCATACAAACAGTAGGTACATCTAGTGACAAAAGGTGATCTACAAAAGGTATATGGACATAAGTGTTAGGCCGCTCTAGGTGGGAGCTGATGCTATATCTAGTGACAGACAAGCATTTTGGTGCTGCGGTGCTCCAATATGCGAACTGCTACTCAGCAAGGTTTAAAAATGTCAGTAACCTATCTTGATTAGATGTTCCAAACATTTCATAATTATCGATGTTAACGCTATAATCATTTAGGACTTTGAGATAGGGTTTTGGACCGTGACCTTTTGGACCGCCAGCCTCACAACTAATATGATATCAAAGAAAAGGTGCATGGAACCACACCTCTCGAATATCAATGCGAATCAACTCATGCGAATCAACTCATGCGAATCAACTCATGCGAATCAACTCATGCGAATCAACTCATGCGAATCAACTCATGCGAA
>JAOQGN010109426.1:0-11841 GCA_027564295.1 Himantozoum antarcticum
ATTGAAAGTTCCAGCTACTACTAACTGTGCCACCAGCTGCCACCCCATATATATAACAATTATCAATTACAAAAATAACCTATTATACACCCTCCCTACATCCTATTTATAACAAATCTATTACATACATGTATAAACTATAAATCGCCTACTGGCTATTAATTTATAAATCCATAATTCACGGGTTCACGAACCGTTAAAAAGGTAAAGTCGTTTCTTTTATTTTACTATGTATCATCTTATTTTATCTAATTTTTATGGCAACTAAAGGTTTTATTCCATTTTTTAGGCTGCTATTATTATAACTATTTATCAATAACTATGACCGAAATTATACTGTAACAATAATATTAATCATTGTTAATGTTATTTAATTTATTTAATTATTAAATAAATATAATAGAATAATAGAGTTTATACAAAATATGGATAGACTTGTACTATGGCGTGAAGTTGTATCCTGCGATCCAAACCCCAAAACCACTAACCACCAATCTGCAATTTCAGAATCTCAGGCTGCTGAACCCTGAACGCCATATAATTACATTATAACATTCTAACAAAAACATATATTTATTATAAATTGCAATTAAAATTATTTAAAATATATACATTATTTATACCTATGTCATGTAAATTCAAATTAGAAAAATGTTAAACAAGTTTTTACCAGAATCCTTTGCCATGGCAGGTAAGTTTTGTTGGTGCAGTGAGCAATACAGCAATTTAAAAATTTCTCTTGTCAGTCTTTAAATTTTATAAACCTTCTTTCTTTGGATTGCATCGAGGAGACAGAACAGACAGACACAGATTGTCAGTGACAGATATAGGGCACCATCCAATCCACCCGACATTGTATGGTAAATGGTCGCACACAGTCTTTCTCTAATATGGATGATGTGGTTGGTCAAATCATAGGTCTATTTAGGCGACTTTTAGCGAACAGCATTTAATGTGTTCCATGTGCGAGAGAGAGCAACTCCAAAAACAACGGTAGGACGACTCCCAAGTCATTGCTGTGACAAAAGATCATCAAGTAGACAATGGACCTACCTATAAGAATGCTTTTTACATGATGTACTATGTACATGTCCAGTCCAAGCATGCATAATATGCATGCATATTGCATTATTGTATGTTATGCTTTGGGGGTTATTGTCAATTATACTAGGTTTTACTGGCAAGCATTGTTGCCATACTATTTCTATTCATTGTTCAAATCAGGGGTTACCCAGGTGTACTCCAGACCCACACCACAAAATCAGGGGGTACCCAGAAGGTCAACAGTACCCCTACCACTTCACGCTTTTAAGAGCCAAATTGTAACTCAGCATTAGGAGTTGTTCATTGTAAACGAGCAACAAATTGTAACCCTTGCTGAAATCGCCTATTTTTAACTACATCTTATAAAAAAGTTGCACCCTTCCCGTACCGTCTCCACCGGTTCCGCATATCGCCTATGCTCGTGAACTATGACAAAGTATTTAGGGTACCCCCACCTATTATGCTAGACTTTGACCACTGTTTCTATTTCTACCCTTAGTTACTATTGCTACTAAAGAAGTGTGCAAGCATTATCATTGCTTTAAAAATCCTTAAAATAAGACCAGAGGCAATGTGTATCACAGTAGAATAACGTGAATCGTGTATTTGCAACCCTGTTTGTTCAGCATAATTACACAAAATTAAGCGAGTAGTTAGTATTTAGTAATATAATATAACAGTTGCATTATACTGCAACATATAATTATCACAAACATAATCTATGCTGACAATAAAGCAAATGCGCCATATGCGAAATATGACTGGTGACCAGTGTAGCTAGGCAGATATATGCATACACCCGATTATATCTTAACCAATCATAAGGGAATAACATGTTGAGTTCCAAAACATAAAGCATGTACGCTGTGGCACGAAAAGTAAAGCCGCAGATTATTCAGATTTCCAGGGCGGATTATGTGCACGTGTTAATAACACAAATCTCTCGGAATAGTTAAATCTATTTTTCAATGTAGCATACATCAGGAGGTAGCATCAAACCATCAAACAATAGCATTAGTCTTTCATTGTCAGACCTTCCATCTCACCAATTGCATGTCTATGAATGCAGTTGGCTGGATTATTTTGACACAACTTGTACTATGTCAAACTATCAACAAAGTGACTTTGCATTGAATTGAAAGAGAGTGAGGTAGGTAGCTCAATATCAGGGAATCTGAACAATGCCCACCCAATCCCTTCTGCCAAGTGAACCCTAAATAATACATGGGGCAAACACACCCATTGCGCTGTCATGAGTTGCAAATACTGAGGTCAGACATACATAATTACTTCCCTATTAGTCTATTTGCCATGAAGCTACTTATTGGTATCGGCAACGTCTTCAATCTTGCGCATTCTATCAGTCTCTGATAACTCCTCATCATAATAACGCCTCTTCAAAGTTCTGTATTTCCTTATCATATACAAAGCTTCTATTTCCTTGGAAACAAATTGGCCCCGTTTTAATAATGCATCTATGTTTTCAACATTAGTTTCCTCTTTGTTTTTCATAAAAGCAGCTTTGAGCCTGTCTCGAAAGTATTGATAGCCAGCCGGATATTCTCTTCCCATATATAATAACTATAGTAACAGAATAAAACATGACAAATGAAAGGGTGAACAAGGTAAATGATCGTAAATTATTTAAGCCTTAGTCTGGGTTCCATTGTGTAGTAGTAGTGTTGGTGAGAGGACTTGGAACCCAGGCTAATAATGACAATGATACCTCAATGTAACGCATGCAATTGATAACGCGCTTGGTGTATCATGAATGAGACGCAATTTCGATAAAAGATCCCTTACAAATGAATACCTTAGAATTTATATCGTCAAATAAGATTCTAACCTCCATTCATACTAGTAATAGACACAAAAAATATATTTTATATAGCATAGTTAGCATTAGCAGGTATGGACTGAGTGAAACCCAATTGCTGATGCACAACTAGTTAAAACACAACTGAGGCTATACTATATGGTCATGATGGTAGGATAAATAAGCGTAATAGGACAACATCAAGATTCGCTAATCAAAAAGCATATTTTAGAAATTGCTCAGCTCATTGGTCATTGAACACGCGAGTTTTGTCATCATAAAACAAATAAGCAACAAAATTGACTAGATGCAAATTACTATATATTATCAAATATCAACATCCCAATGGATCAACGTTGCAGGGACATTTATCATGTAACATGCGCACAATAACAACTTATAGCAATTACAGAATTGGCAAGGCAAATAAAATATAATAACTGAAACGTACATTTTTATACAGTTGTATAACATCAGGACGTCTTGATCCCATCATGAGAAAATAGTTGTGTATGCCACACAATATCTCATCTTTGTATACTAAAATGGAGATGGACAACAATTGACATGGTTATTGGACACCACATATGTCTTGCAGGCATAATTAGATGACCTAGTTACTGCAGTAGCATGGAGCGGTAGACGCTCATTGGCAAGGTTGTGGATTTAAATCTGGTAGTAGTCCACTCGTTTATTTAGGTAGCTGAGTATGACAGCATGTTTGTAACGTAGATTGGGTATCTATGCAATGTAGTGTGCACTGATTTTACGTCGGAAAGTAGGGTGCTTGAGGTACCTGTGTCTGGTAGGAATAAGCTATGTCCACCCCAGATGGTATTGTATAGATTGTTGTGTTGTCAGAATAATAGAAAAATTAGCAGCCTAGCCTCCAAGCCATAACGAAGACAGTTTTAGCTTGCCAAACATATATGACACAATATAGTCAGTGCTTTGAGATTGTAAAAATGTAAAAAAAATATATGCCGATTAGCTTTTCAACACAAATATTATAGAAATGAAAAGTTGCATTTCTCCCAAACCCAATCAATTATACAAATTAAAGTACAGCCTACAATTTTGTTGAAGGCTCAGACATTCCAATTTAAGAATCTCAAGAAGTGCCTAGCATGAGTTTCAAAACCTTCTGCAGCCACCCGCAGAAGGGTTGGAAACCCAGGCTAAGAAGCACCCTGCCATATATTTACGTTCAACTGGCGTCTCTTTTGCTGCAAGATTAAAATCGAAAGGGCATTTTATCGCCCAAGCCCGGAAAATAGATGACAGAGAGTTCAAGACTATTACACAAGCTGAGTGATAAACAAGCAATATATACAATGTAGGCCAGGGGAGTATATAACACCCCCTAATACTAGGGGGTTGAATCTGGGGCTACAAAAATTTCTGCTGCGCGGGGGCAATATTTAATTGATTAGGGGGCTGACTTTAACATTAAATACGCCCCTGATGTAGGTTATGCAATACAAAAAAGGTGCAGTAATGCAATAATAATATAATAATACAGTACAATATAATTATAGTAGAATAAACAATACAATATATACTAAAATTATATATAATTTATACCATGCAAGCAATCTTGGGGCGCCTTCAAGCTCCGAAATCGATGATGCAATGTTAAAATATATATAACGCACAAAGTCAAACGGCTCGATGCAACTCCATTTATTCAATATATAATTGAATAAAACATAACTGCATCGTAAGATTGTATCAATACTCTAAAAATTATATTAGGTTTTTAAATATATCAGTTCTCTAATTGTAACAATGACTACATTCACTCCATTTGCCGAATAGTATAAACATAGCATCGCACGCAATCGCAACGGCATCGCACAAAATAAAATAATTATTTATTTATTATTTTATATTATCTTATTTTGGCATTGCATCGTCGACCCCCTTAGACCCCTTTAGTATACAGGAGACCCCCTTAGTACACAGGATAGAGAATTATAGCCCGCTTATTGCAATAACTTGCACTGTAAATAAGAAAATAGAAAAAATAAACATAAAAGCAACTAAAGAGATTAGTAAAGAGGCCTGATAGCATAAAGAGTTGACAGTGACACGTTAGCAATACTTGAGCAATAAACGGGAACATTAGCAATCAGCCAATTAGAATTTGGTTTGGGATTTTGAACATTTTTTCAAGGGTTATTTTTGAACCCCAAACCCCATAAAAACATTTCTTTATGTTGACTCCCATGCAACATAAAAAAATATTGCATAGGAATTAACGTTAAAGTCTGGCAAAACAGACTTTGAATGTTGACGCTCACATTCAATTCGCATTGGCTGATAGCTACAACAATAACATGGCTCCTAATGTCACTGGCAACTTCTTGTCTTGGGTGTCAAGACCTTTATCAGAGTTAGATTTGGATGAAATAAGGACAAGACTAAGAGTTATATGCTTAGGCTATCATTATATCAAGACCAGCCACACTAACAAATACTTTTTTTTATCCATGTGTTGAAATTTGGTTCCACCAATAGAGAGAAAGGTATTTCAATTTTCCATTTCAACAATATGGGAAAAGGGAAGTCTTTTATATGGGAGATATCAAATACCTCCCTAGTCTGAAGGTGATATTTTATACCTCTATAAAACTACGGAGTCATCATTTCATCCTTGACACTTTAATGTTTGTAGACAGCTTTGTTATTTTAGCCTAACTACCCTATCAGAGATCTCTACTGGCCCTATTTTGTGCTGGGTTTTTGTTTGTTTGTTTATAAGTTATTCCTAGTTCTTTTAGGTCTGTTTTTATTGCTCTATGCCACATTCGTTTAGATGCATCTCTTCGTTTTTTCCATTTGTTCAGATATTTCTTCAGAGCAGCTCTTACAGAAGTCACAACAGCTAGTCCGAATATGTGGCCTAGTAATCTGAGTCGATGCAGCTTAATGATGTTGCTCCAGGGTGTTTCTGTAGTTTGTGCGTATATCTCTGTGTTGCATATTTTGTTTGACCAGCATAAGTGAACGATGTTTCCGAGGATTTCGCAGTGCTACACATCAATGCTGGAGGCAGTAGTCTTTGTTATTACCCAGTTTTCGCCATTGTCAAGGAAAACGCTTTCTACCTAAGCATTAAAGGCATATAGTTTGGTGTTGGTGCTGATCTTGTTATCTTTGGCATGTTGTTTTATGCTGGACAGTTGAATGCTGGCTAGGATTTTTCTCATTTTCACATCTTCTTCGGTATCTAGGTATTTACATTTCTTACAGTTGGGTGTCCCTTGATTTTGTGATGAAATATTCTTCAGTCATATCTGCATTGATTTAGACATTTTGTGATGAAATGTTCTTCAGTCATATCAGCAATGATTTTGAAGTTTCTCTCCTTGAGAACGGACAGAATAGTTTGTTAGATGTTGTTTATGACATGGCTGCCATTTAGATATTCGCGCATCGGCATAAGGAAGAGTATGATCGTATTCCTCAGTCCTCAGTGGTAGAATTTGCCTAGAAGGTGGCTTAGTGCTGAGTGGTGATGTCGAGTGGTGCTCATAGGGATGCTGTGGCTACGCTCTCTCGGATGTTGCTTATTTTTTGTAGAGAGGTTGAATGCATTAACCGGATATAGTGTGAAGAGAATTGGGCAGTCGGGTCGCACAAACCACTCAAGGAATACAATTAAGTGCAATAAAGGGAGATTTTAAGCTTAGCTTAGTTCTGGGATGTGTAAAATCGTAATATTTAAAGACAATATATATTATCTAAAGCAATTATAATTATCAGCTGAGGTGGAACCTAAATTAATTAACCATTAGGTTTGGACGTATACCGCACACTCTAAATTATGGTGAACCTTCTTTGTATATATTGCACAACATGGCACCAAACTCTGTTCCACTTTATGTTCATCTGCCCGTCCGTTAATATTACATTCTGAAAGGGCGTACTTTTAATTAACGAGATCAACCCCATGGTTGCCTCAACCTGAAACCCTGTAACACAAAAGAAACCCAAGTATGAGGCAACTACCCTGTAACCAATAATTACTCGTTGGGCAAAGCAATTACATATGAACAATGAGCACATCAGCATATAAGCTACCCACACATCTGAGACAATGGAATTCAGTATTTTAGCAATCATCGTATTAGTAATTACCTTTTATTGTATTGGCAATTACGCATAAATGTTTTTTAGTATCATTTAGGTGTATTTAGTTTTAAGTATGAACAATAAAGTATTTGAAGTATTGAACTGTATCTCATCTTGGTAAAATAGTAGTAAAGTTTGCGTCTTGAACTCGTGCAATCTTAGTAAATCATACATATCATACAGTCCGCTCTACCACACACATGGTTTGGGGATGCGATTTCACTTTATCAGAAGACAACTTCCCAATTTGCATTAGTTTTCCAGCTCCCTGGTCATTTGCAAAATATGCAAGTTGGAACTCCTAACCCGAGGAGTGCCAATGTTTGTTGCAAATTCTGTTGCTAATTTTGATGGCAAGTTTCACATCCTCGATGTGTAATTTGATGAGGTGTTTAGTTCATCTTCCTCTAGTAGGTCTATGCATTATAGATATTCTATGTACTTCTGCAGACTGTCGAATGACTTACTCATAAGTCATATCTGTCACAAGTGTAGGCCATATGGGCTCAGCAGGTAGTTGAGGTGATGACCTTTTCTGAGAGGATTTTCATGGCAAAGTCTGCTCAGTGGTCCTACACCCTGAACTGTGTAGGCTGCTTGCGATAAAGGTATATTTCCATTGATCTTTCTGCTCACTCAGTTTGTTTATCAGAGATCTGACCAGGATTTTCCCATGGAAAATTGGTCTCAAGTTTGATGGTAGTTCCTTTGCTTTTCCTGATTTTTGTAGTGGAATTAGCAGTCCTTTACCTCTTAAGGTGTGCTCCAGTCTCTGTCATTATGTTTATTTAGGTTATTTGTAACCTTGCTCTTACTGTTTTACGTCTTTAATATAAATAGTCCGAGTCAATCAAAAAGTTGTATAAGAAGTATTACAAAAAACTTGATGCTATTAATATATTGACAGCATTAACATGACGATTGTGATAAGGCCACACTCAGTAAATTGTTAGGTCTGTGTCCACTCACTCATGCTATTTTGAAGACCAATAAAATTAAAATCCTTGCTCAAGCCTGTTACAAACAGTAGTAAATGAAAAAATAAAAAGGCTGACTCACTCTCGGTGTAATAGATGACAACCCTCTGCGACTGAGCCAGTATAAAAATTTTATTACCGGCACTCATAGGCTTCCAAACCAAACTTTGTAAATCTAGCCAAAAAATGACTTTTTGCTGGCACTCACTTGTATTTTTCACAATTTCATAGTATTTTTGTATAAAATACATGCATTTTTACAAGCTCAAGATTAAAAAATACTAGCACTCCCCAAATTCAAGATTATTTGGACAAAATAAAAATAACTTCGTGTTGGCGTGTGGCAGAACATATTTAAAAAAATCAATTTTGTCTTCCCTCACTTAACTTTCCAACTCCATAAAATGAGAAATGGTAAAATAAAACCCCTCACTCGCTCCCATGTGTAGGTGATAAATTTGGACACAGACCTAACAATTAGCAGAGTGTGGCCTAATTGATGAGCTTGAGACTGGCAGGTTGGCATGAAACACTTTCATGAGACAGGAAGGTTAGGCCTAAACTTAAATTGCATTCATTATTGGGGGTCCCCGAATTTTACCGAAGACCGAAAACTGAAGATGGGTTGTTCTTAAGTATGAAGATTGTGAAGATTTGTATGCTAACTGTGAAGAAATGAAGACAGCTCTGATGGTCTTATGTGCGAAGATTGTGAAGACTTAAATGAAGACACCTCTGATGGTCCTAAGTGTGAAGATTGTGAAGATTTGTATGCTAACTGTGAAGAAAGTGAAGCCTAGCCCTAGTGGGGAGCCCCATTATTGTTTGGGCTTAAGCACTAAGAACCAAAACAACGACTTATAATAGACAATAGCTTCGTTCTCCCAACAAACCAATCACGAACATTGACATAATAACACCAAAATTCCTCACCAATTGCCTCAATCAAATGTTATATTATAGCCTACTGCTCGGTATTCATAATCATATCCCCACAGCTGCAGGCAATCTTTGCCTTAATAGTGTGCTATGCTCTCCTGCATTATATTTTTATGTTAGATTATACTTTACTGTTGTATACTTAGTATGTGGTCATAAATTTAATCTGCAACTTCTAAATCACCACAATAAAGAATTAACATTATAAATTATATCGTTTTCTGTATACCAATTCAAAATGTGATTCGTGTACACAAATGTAAGCACAGATCAAAATTCAAAGGCATTTGTTGGAATGGCCTACTTGAAATAGTCACAGGCGGCCTCTGTTCACTAGTTAGTATCCCGAGGGTGGGTGGGTGAGATTAATGAAAGAATGAGTGAGTCAACTAGTGACTAGAAACCGACTGTGGAAATAGTCACAGTCGGTTTCTAGTCACTAGCTTGAGCTTTTGGTGGTGGGGGAGCATAAAAAAGAATGAAAGAGAGAAGTTAAAACACTGTAAAATTGACAAATTTTACAGTGTTTTACAAATTTTACCAGTTTCAGATACTCATCTCAGCTGTTACAATACACACTCTGGTCTCACATGGTCTCACTCATTTTTTCATTAATCTCACCCACTCCCAGAGCACAGGCGGCCTCTGTTCACTAGTTAGTATCCTGAGGGCGTGTGAGATTAATGAAATAATGAGTGAGACCATGTGAGACCAGAGTGTGTATTTTAACTCTCTTTCATTCTATTTTATCCTCCCCCACCACCAAAAGCTCAAACTAGTGACTAGAAACCGACTGTGCCCCAGAGTACTAACTTTTTAGTGAACAGAGGCCGCCTGTGGAAATAGTAAGGGTCGAGCAATGAAATAAAAAGGTGACTGGAGGCTCCAACCTTCTTTGGAGAATGGAGCTTTTGGATTTTGGACTTTGGAGGGGGGTAGGAGGGAGCCCTCCTGGAGCATTTGATTTTACCCTTGCTGGTTGATGTTGGTGGATGTATGGAACGATTTTTCGGAAAGGGCTCAAATTCCCAGGTTAAACTATGAATAAAGGTTGAGGAGGACTAGGTAGCGCCCACAACCCCAGCGATAAATTATATCCTTGGCGAGAGCAAATGACACTGTCTGAGCAGACGGTTTATGCCAATTGTTTCATACTGTACAATCCTTGAGAGATCAATGGAAGAAATTTGAGATGTTTCTGTTGGACACGCTATCACGGTCGTGATTTGGCAAAGGCCCCCGCCAACGAGTGCTGTCAAACTTATGAGGTATCTGTATCTAAATAAATACTGAACACATATATTTTGACATTGTGCTTATTAAAGCAATCATTCTTCATATTTCTATCAGCATGGTCCTAGAATCCTTGGTGAAGTAACAGTGAAACGGGCAAACATTTCTGTCAGATGACCATAGACTAGAAAGTGTGAGGGAAATGTAGAATGTCGTAAAACGGCTCGTGATTCGGTTGGCAAGGCGGCCATATATATGTGCCTTAACTACCAAATGCTTTGTAGTTGTAGAGCAGTCAACCAATTGATCAAAGGAATTATTTTCTGTATTATACTTTAAAGATAAAATATCACTTTTGTTATGGTAAGACTGATACCAAATGTCCCAAACTAAGGCTTGTATCAGTCCCAATTAGTAGGTGCCAGTGAGTGTATGCTTGGCCTGAGCGCTGCATGCAAAGCTCCAAGTGCAATAAATAAAATATAAACCAAGATAAATTGTATATGAAATATTGCCATAATAATGGAAAGCACAATTTCACACATGACACATCGCATAGATTTGCTATATATCTTGAAGTAGACTTAAAGTCCAATTGAAGTAGACTTAAAGTAGACTTAAAGTCCAATTTATAGCAAACCATGAATATTATTAAATATTTACTAAATTTTCACCCTTACCTCTTAATAATTATTACCTTACCGAAGTTACATGATCACCTGTTTAGTTGTGGTGTAAAGAAGCAAAAATTGTAGTACTACTGTTAGTGTTGAGATACTTTTTCCTGTATACTTTAAACATGTTGTTAATAATTATAAACGAATATTATTCACGAATTATTATTCATTAATCATTAATTATTATTAATTAATATGTATTATGGGAATCCATGTCTATTTGAAAATTACTGTTCAAAAATGACTGAGAACCTAAGGCACTAGATAGGGGGGGGGGCAACTATATGTGCCTATCAAAGCCCAATCCACAATCTAGAAACATACTATTTCCAAGTGTAATTTTCAAAGTGTCAGTATTCCAAATTATCGGCCTCATATTATATTTGAATGTGAATGAAATCAAGCCCGCATGTGATTTCTTCCTTCGACTATTTGGGGCTAAGCATAAGAATTCATAGGAGTTGTTGTATTGCCATATATTACCATAATAGTTTAGCAGATACTCTCATTTTTAGGTGTTAAGTTATTCAGCAAATTGCAAATATTCTGAATTTTCAAAGAGCGTATTTGGTATTTTCCCAAGCGTGAACTGCAAGAGTAATTTACATTGCTTGCGGTTGTAACTAACCATTTTTGTTTGACTGGTTCAGAAATGCATTATTATCCCATAATATGTGCTTCTACTTTTAGCCAAAGAAAGGAAAATGGGGTCGAAAAGTAAATACCCTTGTATATATTTTAATGTTACATTGTTATTGCTAATCTTTGGCTTAGTTAATTTTAAGTTTTGTTCATGTTTTGTCGATGCTATGATAATTTTGTTATTAGATACTGTATTATTACCTATACAGGTCCTAATAACAATGTATAATAATAATAATAACTAGAAATGATACCATCATGGACCACGACGGTCGAACGGGAAGAACAGTGATAAAACATGAGCTAAACTACGCCTATCTAAAGTATACAGCGAGTATAGGAAAAAATATCTAGAATAGATAAACGAAACCACTAC
>JAOQGN010109537.1:0-11838 GCA_027564295.1 Himantozoum antarcticum
CTGGTGCTATATCATTCAGGATGTTGTCTACAACACTGTGAAGTTCATCCACTTTATCATCCACAGATGTTGCGGAGTCACTGTGAAGAACATGCGGAGTCACTGCGGAGTCACTGTGAAAGTCACTGTGAAGAACATTGACTTTACTACTCTTTGTCAATGTTGATTAGCGCCATTTCTCGTAGCCTATGGTTTTCGCGTTAGTGATAATGAGGGTGGCATGATTACTTCCCATTATCTAAGTACTTAGTGGAGGTTTCTACATCCGGTTCTGTAATAACTCGCTTTCTTGGACAATATTTGTGAGGGCGGACGCTAACGTTATAGCAATGTTTTTTTTATTTTGTGGTTCACCCAAACATAAATATGATGATTTATAAGCAACATTAAGTATGATATTTATTCATGAAATATTAACATGCAACAGGCACACAAGTGACTTTATTGACTTGTACAATGATTTACGAAGTATTACAATTCAGATTTATTGAAAATAAATGAGATACAAACATGCAATTACAATACAAATATTTCAGAATTCTTATCAATTCAAGAAACAATGAATATTATTTCTTATTATCACTTCAACATTATGTCATTTATATATAAAAAAAGCATTCAATTTGATGCAGGCACGTTTTGGTTTCTTATTTCCTCAAGTGAAGAGCAATATTTGGTGGAATTTGGAGTTGTGTTCCATCACCATAATGGGACAACTCCACAAAAGCGCAAAAGGCGTCCAAAATCCGTGTCCCAACGCCTTTAAAGCTGTCAAAAATACTGTAAAATTGCAATTACGTGGTTGTATCACTAAAATTCCCATAGAGAGAGTTCTAATTAATTTAGAAAGGTGGGGTTTTACCATTAGAAAGACAAGAAATTTCTCTACAAGGTAAAGCCATACATGACATGTTGTGTCGTTACCCTTATATACGCCCCTGAGTGAACTGGGACTATTCGAAACTGGGGTTTCAAAACTGAGTATCCGTGAGTGAGACAACTTAAGCAATAGATGGGAGGTAACTATATGCCCCAAACCTCAGCCACAAACAGTCATTTATGAAATTCCGGCTATGGACTGTTTATATTCCACAGCCAACTCACAATATATAACATGGATTGCTAAAATGTCTGAACATTTCCAAATTGGGCAATTATTTTAAATGTTGAGATATTGTCAATACTGAATGCTGATATATGCTTTTACTTATTTAGCCAGTTAGAAGAGCTTTACATCTCCCACAACACAATAAAGAGGCTAAATGGTATCCCCTCCAAACTGCCTTCGTTACAGGTTCTTGATCTCAGTCATAATCATATACACAATGACAAGGAGTTGGTGAGTGTGCATTGCTTTACACTTTGTATGTTGATTCACTGTTAAAATTATTTACTTAGGTCTTACTTTAACTGGTAGGATGCAACTTGTGCTGTCTCAGATTGAGGAACATTTGTAGTAATGTATTGGTTTAGGTGGTAATCCAATAGCTGAGCTAGTGGAAGGATACATACCTGGCCTCCATTTTTTAACCTGTTGATCAGAAAACGGGGAGCAACTTTAGGGTTAAGAATCTTGCTCAAAGATTGTTAGCAGAGAGAATGGAAGTATAGAACCCAGGATCTCACAAGCAAGCTATGTAGGATCTTAACCGCTTGACCATCCTTGCTTTATTGTATACATTCTATTGGGCACAGCACAATTCTGGATGCATCCGTATTTGTAATACAGATTATCTTGTTGAGATGAGCAACAAATAGTGACTGGTCCACACACTGTAACTTGTAGCACACCACTTGTAACCACTTTCTCATATGTATGTTGCAGCTGTGTCTACAGCCATGCACATCACTGAGAGAAGTGAACCTGCTAGACAACCCGTTTGATTTAGACGAGCTCGGGCAGGTATCTACTAATCCAGCTGAGATCTTACCATCTCTACAGGTTCTAGATGGTGTAAGTAGTAGGGGCATCTCTGTACCCACCGTAGATGGTGTAAGTAGTAGGGGTGTCTCTGTACCAACCCTTGATGGTGCAAGTAATAGGGGTGTCTCTGTACGCACCCTAGATGGCGTAAGTAGTAGGGGTGTACCCATACCCACCCTAGATGGTGTAAGTAGTAGGGGCGTCTCTGTACCCACCCTAGGTGGTGTAAGTAGTAGGGGTGTCTCTGTACCCATTCTAGATGGCGTAAGTAGTAGGGGTGTCTCTGTACCCACCCTAGATAACGTAAGTAGTAGGGGTGTCCCTGTACCCATCCTAGATGGTGTAAGTAGTAGGGGTGTCTCTGTTTCTGCATGTCAATCTTTCTGCCTGGACAACATGATTTGCCCTTCTCTATTCTCGTCTCTATTTCTATTCCTTCCCTATTCTAATCTTTCTCTATTCTATTCTCTCTCCTCTATACGTTCTCTATATATTATATCAGGAGAAAACTAGTAGTGCTGGTTCTCATAAACTCACAACAGTTACTCAACATTGCGTCACGATGGATTCAACAGAATAAAAGTACAGAGATCAAAATTTAATACACTCTTTGAGCCAATGATAGCTGCAGATTTCAAACTAGCTTAAATTTTATTATCTTAGGCACTTTAGATCAAATGTGTCGACAACATCCTAAATTTGTTGAGATCTAAACTGAATCACCTTTTAAGTTCTAATAACTGATGTGGTACTTAAACCTTTAATTATAATACTGAGAATGACCACTCTGTGGCATTGCTCTCAGCTCCATTTGGAGAGATAAAAAGAATCAAATAGTTTCAAAATAAACCGAGCAGGAAATCTTTAATAAGTAATGAAATGAAAGCATTCATTGCAATAGAGGGTTGTCACATTAATATTTGGAGTAAATGGAGAGTTGTCTCCTCATTATAACCAGTGAACCGTGGCAGACTACTCCTTACCCACTCCTTATAGATCGGTTTATGCATGTAGTTCATAATTCATATCTTGCATCGTATAAATAATAACTTTACAGTATACATTATCTTTACACTTCTCTCGTTATACCATCTCTGATTTTAGTACTAGCTACTGCTGTATTTATATGTATTATGCTCCAATATCAATATTAGAACACAATACTTTACAATATTAGAACACAATACTTTAAGATTGATTGACTACATAAAACTATTAATCAATAACAAGGTACGCTCGTCATTTTCACCCTAAAATTAAAGATGCTTGACTAAAAATTGCAATTTTTACATTCTCAAATGGTTACTGGTTTTCAAAGCTCACTGTAATGACAGTGTTGCTAAACATTTACGATTAAATAGTGTAGTGAATGGATACTGTAGTCACTTGCAACTTGTTTGTTACTTGACTTGGTATCTCTCATCCACCTAACTTTCTGGTATCATCAGTTACAAACAGCACTGTATAGTGTTCTGTCTATTCATACTACTTCGGTCGCTTAGCTCTGCTCCTTGTACTGAAGTGTATTGGTCTAGATTTGTTGCTTGTTGTAGATGGTAATAAGGAAGCAGACTAGTGATAATAAAGTACCTTTGATGAGACCAATGTCTGCCTCACACGGTATGCATATAATATAGATACACTAATACTTAATACATGTATCTAGTTTTGTTTGGGCAATTTTACTAATTTTTGAGAGCAAGCATGCAGCAAATTTAAACTTTTCAGCATTCTCAATTTTCTTTCTGTGGAATTTTTATTATCTATATACAATGTATTACAAGCTGTAATTATAGCTGTATATTATCTTTGCTAGCTAGTGGCAATGTCACCGAACATACTGTACCAATCCTATTATATGCTGCTATTGCAGTGATCAGCTCAAGGCAAGTACAATCACAGTTAGACTGTCTGGAAGATGAGATGAAGAGCTTACAGGCCAGTTTGGAGGACAAGTTTAGGGCTTTCAGAGAGTCTATTGACAAGCTACCCAGTCGTCCTACATCGGCAGTGAGCCAGACGGACAGACCAGCCACCAGGGGAAGTCGTAGGTCTCGTATAATGGAGGCCAAGGCTTTCGCAACTAATCGTTACTCCGAGAGTTGAGACTATCTGTTTGAGCCAGTCTAAAACTCCCAAGGTTAGCCTGTCTCAACAACTCGTCATTCTCTTCAAAACTACCAGATAACTATATGTAATATATCTGCCAGTTTTTGATGGAAATAGAGTACATCAAGACAGGATTGGCGATGAAACTAAATGTCGGTTGAACTCTTGAATCATCTCAGCCCAACATTGACTTCAATTTTTACTAGTTTGCACCCAGGACCAAAGAGACTTGTACTTTCAACATAATAATATATTTATATTTTATAAATCGTAACATAATTAACAGGAATTTGTAGATTACACATTGTAATAAAATAGTATGTTATCAGGACTAAATCATTAAAAATACAAAAGAGTACTAAAAGTACTGAAGAGGTGATTTGACAAATTATTATAGTTATTGTGCTAGAAGTGGATTGATTTACCTATAATTACTTATTGAAATTGAGTCTAGATGATTTGACCCATAATATCACTGAAAGAGGTCTACAGCATCTTATAGACAACAATTATGTCTCCACTTGCCGTGTGCCAATATAACTGGGAGTATTTCTTATTCTGCTTGTGGAAGGTGGCGTAAAGGCAGTGGTGTTGTCTATAAGAGGTTGCTTATGGAGAGCAGTGGTGTTGTCTATAAGAGGCTGCTTGTGGAGAGCAGTGGTGTTGTCTATAAGACGCTGCTTACAACTCATTGTCTATAATCAGGTAGAGATAGTAGTGAAGTAGTGATCAGACGCACGCACACACTGGCGGAACAAACTAGGAACTACTAACATTAGTCATTGGTGTAACATTAATCAACTTACTGTACAATTGATTAAACAAGATAGAGATGGGCTAGTGGGATAGTAAGGTATTCTGTTATTATGCATGCATCATCATGGAATGCCTACGTTGGCATTTGGCAGCGGCAAAATATATTACAAGTGAGGTTCTTTGAGTAAAAAACAAATTCCTGAAAATGTTAAATAGAAATATAATAATAATACAATAATAATATGCTGTAGTAGCTCCCTCTATAGTAGCTCTCTATAGCGTGTTGGATAATATAGTAGTAGTAAAGTATAAGACTGAAACAACGCCACAAAGTCCTGTGGATAAAAATTAAACATTTTAGAAACGTGACGTAACAATAACGAAACATGAATAAAAGGCATAATATAGCAGATACGTGCTACAAGGCAGCGTATGATACTAGTACGTATAATATTTAGTCTACAAAATATGCATATAATATAATATAAAAGAAATCTTTCAGTGATAGGTTGGATACTGTACCTTCCCAGCTCACGATGATAGTCTAAAACATGCGTTGACTTTCCTCAACAAGTACAACGAGCAATTGCAATGATAATCAAATTGTCTAAACAAAATATAATAGAATATGATAATTACATGTACACTTGACATCTGACACCATGTATCACATGTATAACATGTCTATGTCTGTGCCATATACATGTAATGATATACAATAACATAACTAACATGCAGTGAGTAAAATTCATGATTGTCTTCTCTTAGCTAGACTCGTAGCTTGAGTTCACTAACCATATATACTGTGCAGGTTTGGGTGGTGGCTACCTGAGCCTATAATAGAACTGATATATTGCTTAACAGCAAATCTTAGTGTGTGCAAATGTACATCACAACTGAACTCAATTGCTAAAACTGTAGAATTGGGCCAGAACAATATGGCCCGATTTCATATACAAAACAAAGGAAGGTGGAGGCAAGATAGACCGATTGACTTAAGTGACTAGCTCCATCTGTCTGTCTATGTCTATGTCTATGTGTGCTGCCTGTCTGCCCAGCACAAGCCATGCTATACAGACTATATTGCTGCCACTGCTGTTAATATGGGTTAAAGACAGCTGTTCCTGCTGCTGCATTTACCATTTCAGCTGGAGGGCTGGCAGTTCCGACACTCATCTGGCTAAAGTCTGGAGCATCTGTTAACAACATCAGTTTATCAGTATAGTGAATTCACCATCTATAACGGCTTGCTAATGCAACCAATGGTATGATATTACGATTTGGGAGTTGTGGGCCCGGTGTTTGCTGCACTATATCACAGAAAAGCTCAACATATATTCAAATTTCCATAATAATAACATCTTGTAATTGTTTAGTTTTAGGAATGAGTATTACTAACATCTATATTTTGCTAAAGCAATGGCTAAAACTACTAATTCAACAACAATTTATATATTGAAGTGTAAGTACTGAACAAAGCACAAAACAATTTAACCATAGCATAACAATAGCATAACAATAGCATAGCATAACATAGCCAAGAACAATTTATCCAGGAAACCATGGGAATGGGTGTCACTTCCTTCACAGGGCAATTCAATGTATTCGGGGGGGGTGTATGTAGACCCCCCTGGCTAGGGGGGTCTACATATGTATGTATGTAGACCAGTTACCCCCCCCCCCCCTGGCTAGGGGGGGGGGGGTAACTGGTCTACGTATGTGACCAAGGTAACATGCGTAGACCAGTTACCTTGGTCTAAGTATGTTATTTTGAGAGGAGAGCTGCAGAGAATGTCCCACTCTTTAGCTTGTACCCAGGCTATCTAAATAATGTGTTTGTCAGCAGCAAACCGCTATCTACTGATTAGTAACTAAGCATGCAGTGTGTATCTACTCACTGAATAAGGATAGGGTACACAAAATACATAGCTAACCACAGACCTATTATATACACTGTGTATATAATAGGTCTATAAAGCTAACGAATAGATAGCTATGCGCTAAGTAATAC
This sequence comes from Himantozoum antarcticum, assembly GCA_027564295.1. Classification (NCBI taxonomy): domain Eukaryota; kingdom Metazoa; phylum Bryozoa; class Gymnolaemata; order Cheilostomatida; family Bugulidae; genus Himantozoum; species Himantozoum antarcticum. The sequence goes on from JAOQGN010109537.1 coordinate 6,801, forward strand.
ATAGCTATGAGCTAACTAATACATAGCTATGAGTTAATGAATACATAGCTATTAGCTAACTAATACATAGCTATGAGCTAACTAATGCATAGCTATGAGCTATCTAACACATAGCTATGAGCTAACTAATGCGTAGCAGCTATGAGCTAACTAATACATAGCTATGATATATCTAATAAATAGCTATGAGCTAACTAATGCATAGCTATGAGCTATCTAATAAATAGCTATGAGCTAACTAACACATAGCTAATGAGCTAACGAATATATAGCCATGAGCTAACTAATAAATAGCTATGAGCTAACTAATACATGCCTATGAGCTAACTAATAAATGGCTATGAGCTAACTAATACATTGTTATGAGCTAACGAATATATAGCTATGAGCTAACTAATCCATAGCTATGAGCTAACTAATAAATAGTCATGAGCTAACTAATAAATGGCTATGAGCAAACTAATACATAGCTATGAGCTAACTGATACATAGCTATGACCTAACTAATACATACATGTAGCTATGAGCTAACTAATACATACATGTAGCTATGGCCTAACTAATACATACATGTAGCTATGAGCTAACTAATACATAGCCTATGAGATATGTGCACGGAACACACGGTACACACGGTACACACGGTACACAGCTCTTACTTTGAATTGTAGCGAACCCAGCAGAGAGGTCGTTATTTAATAAGTATTGGTTGGGGTGTAACAGCTGGCTAGTTGGTGTGACTGCCAGACCAGGCATTCCTTGCATTGCATAAGCCGCTGACAGCGTAGCGAAGTCTGGATAGCCCGTGGTAGCTGGCCCATTGACACCAGGTAATCCCATAGACATCTGTGCAGTGGTGATTGGTTGACCTAGATAATTAAGGGCTCCCATCTGTAGCGGCTGCATGGGAGGGGGCATCATGCCTGGCATTACAGGGCTAGGCATAACTCCGCCTGTACCTGGCGACAGAGACAAGGAGGTAGAGACAAACAGACAGACAGAGGGTCAAATTATAACAGAGTGCAAAGGTCAGACAAATACAGGCAGTTAGTAACTTTCTGGACTGTCTAAATATTAGGTCTACTTCAATGTGGAATATTTAGTGAGCCATTCACCAACCTGTTCAACTCAGTAGTCAGCTGTCAGCAGACAGCACGTGTTGAAGCAGACAGAATGATAGCTGCTGACAAGTATTATCTATCACTAGCCCATCATCAGAGCTTATAGTGTAGATAAACCTGACCAACAGTACAGTCAGTCGGCTGCCAGCAGGTTTCCCAATTAATGTGTTACCCACGGCAACAGATAATGGCTACTGCTACTGGTATTTGAGGACAGGACTTAACATGCAAACAGTAATTGGAACAAATAAAGGAATGAACAAGCAAGGAGGTAGGATTGTATGAACCAGCAGTGCAGGCTGTCAACATGGCAGCTGAGCGCTAACTACAGCTACGTTATGTAACAATTCCTCACCTGGCAGCAGGGCAGCACTAGTGGATGCCAATTTAGTTTGCTGCCCGTGGAGTATTTTCTGTATACAAACATTCACATGAACTTGAATTTATACATGGTTATACAAAGTTATATGGAAGTTATACATGGTATTATGAGCTTTCCACACCGACATGTCCTCCCAAGCAATAACAGACGAGCATGCCTGTATTATAAGCTTTCCACGCCGACATGTCCTCTCAAGCAATAACAGACGTGCATGCCTGTATTCTTGAGAAATGCAATTCAAATCTCATCTTCTGCAGTCTTAGCAATTCTTTAGAAGTAGGCAACAGAGACTGACAAACCACAAGTGAGTTTTGATCTGATCTTTAAAACACATGTCCAATTTGCTGGTGGGATTTCACGGGATTCCAACACTCATCCTTATAGATGGTAGGTAGGCAAATTCCAAATTCATTGGAGAAATATTCTTTACAGATTCGGTAGTGCGAACTTCACAAATATTGAATATATTAATACTCAGCCCCATTTATTTCCAATGCTTTGAGGCTTGCTACAAAATCCTGGTGTCTATTTCTAGTCTTAAAGTAAAGAAGAACCAAAATCGGTACGATTTGGTCAGCTTGACATAGCTTATATCTGGGGTTAGGGTGCCAAACCGAAAATGTGGAACTTAGTCCGAGGTGCGCTAACCGTACAAAGAAGGAATTTACCCAAAAATTATATTTTCCAGGATAGCTTTCGCAATAAACAAATTCAATAGCAAGACAAATATTTTTTTATTAAAATTTGTCGGACAACATGCTAAAATTAAGCCTATCTTTTTGCTCTAACTTTAGCCGTACTAAATACACTGTGGTCATTTTTAACGAGAATGTATGATTAATATTATGAAGATATTTTATTAATAAGTGAATGACACAGAGTTTTCATTCAAATCAAATCAGTATAAAACAGTACAAATCTACAAGTAGATTGTACAAATACTACAAGCAGTATAATCAGTACTGCATTAGTATACTGTAAAGACATTACTGCATTAGTTAGACACGTACCATCATAAGGAAGACCTAGAGACATCAGCACATACTCAGCAGCATAGTTCTGTGCTTCGTCTACAGTTCTACACACCTTGTTAGGTACATATGTACCAGCACCTGGAGTTGTGTTAGCTATGCCTGGAATTACCACCTGCAAACAAATGTATCAGGAGATAAATTAGCCTGTCAACCAGTGACAATAGTGTTGATCAGCCAATGAAATTGCCTACCAATCAATATTGATCAATCAACTCCAAGTAATTAGGACATACTCATCCCTTACTTACTAAGGCATAATCTTACCAATTCATATTAACCAATCAGGGAGCAGCCAGTGTACACCTTGACCAATCAGGGAGCAGCCAGCAAACATAACAACTAATCAAGGGGCTGTTAACATATGCATTGGCCAATCAAGGAGATGATAGCATATGCATTGGCCAATCAAAGAGCTGATAGCATACTCGTTGACCAGTAAACAAGCTGACCAATCAACAAGAGGTCTTCGGCAACACAGTAACAAAATACACGACACAACAGTTGGGAAAGAATTGTGCTCCAACCAATCCCTACCACAAAATAGCTACAAAATCCAACAGAATATAGTAACACTTGCAAACTGGGACTTGAACTTGGGCCTTTTGCGGCACAGCCCGTAGCACAGTGGCAGGCAAAAGCATCTAATACACCCGCTAGGTAACCTTAAAAATGAAAGTTTCAACATTCACCATACCACTGTACACAAGGAAACCGGAATTCTCATGTATTGGTGTAGCCGATGTATTGGATGCATTTGCCTCCTACCACTGTGCTAAGCGCTGTGCTAAGCGCTGTGCTAAGCGCTGTGCCGCAAGGGGCCCGGGTTCAAGTACCAGTTTACGACGAGTGTTACTATTTTCTGCTAAGTTCCTGTAGCAAATTGTAAACATCCAATAGCTATATCAAAATCATTGGAAATTGCCAATATTTACGCAATGAGATATGAACATAGTTTCATTTTTAGATGCAGTTATGCCGACCCAATACATGAATATCAGGACAATGTAGAGTAAAAAGAAATACAAGTGCCAGTGCTAGCTAGCAATTATAGCAAACAATTCACAAGATCAAACAGGAATGGTCATGATATATGTCCAACCAAACTGGTGATAGCAAGGTAAGATAGACAGATAGAAAGAGTGTCTTATACATGTAGTTGTAACTGTGCCATCAGGTATGACACAGGGATCAAAGCTGATTGGACAAATTATACTATAGCCAATAGTAAAATGTCAAATAGCACACACTAGCCAATAGTCAAATGATGAAGATAGAGCAGGCATTGCTAGAATATCATGATGGCAATGCTGTGGCAACCTAAATGCCATTTTTGTTGTCACACTGTAATACTAAAGAACAATGATGAATTCAGACACTCAAAATAAGGTAAATATTATTGCTAATATCAATCAATCCAAATTATAGGTAAAATCACCATTATCTCCCAAAAGTGAAACTATTTGTTCTATGTTTGATTTCAAGCTGAATCCAAATACTTCTCAAATTGGCAGGATTTTATAGTGATTGTCAATTTTGTAATCTAGCCATGCAACATGGACATTAATTTGAAACTGAAATATAATTATAGTCCAACCAAAGGAGCAAATAAGTGATCAAATGGAAGTTGTCTTTTCTTTGCCATAGATATAGATTGTGTAAACAACTCCAGATTTGCTACTAATAATATTATTAGTGCGAGTCTGTCTGAAATGTGTGATGCTAGCAGCAAATCTAGTAATAGACAACAAAACAAGTGTTCCGATAAATTATTAAATCATATATAAAATACCCCTCAAATATCTACTGCATGCATCTATTATCACATTATATCATACATAACTACATGTCATTATCATATTATAAAGTTAACTAGAAATTAGCAGAAGCAAAGAAGGTAACAGCGACAGAGAGCAGGAGATAAGAACAGTAAGTACATGCTTTAGATTTGAACCCAGTGGCACATCACAGCAGTATTTCATTGGCTAGTCTAGACAGATGTATTGCAGTGTGTGTACCTACTCCCCACCCTCCCAGTTTCGGTTTAGTTGGGAGACAGGCTAGAGGTTAATCCAGACATGCAAATGAAACGGCCGATAGTAGTTTCCGATTCAACCCGAACAGGCTCCAGGATCGGGATCGTCATAAAATGTATCATCCACACGTTATGATCCGGTGATTCAGCAATATTCAGAAAGCATGCAATGAGAAAAATTGTTAAAGTGGAATCACTGTGTAATTCAAGCAACCAATGAAAGAGAACTGATTCATATGGTGCGGTCTTGGATAGTAATCATATGCATCACACATATTCCAACCAATCAAAAGCTCAGATATTGCGACCGCTTCATCCGAACTTGTGAACAAAGTCAAACTCCTTTTTGTGTTACTGCTGTGCTTTTGCTCCCTATTTAACACTTTCAAGATTGACCGCTTATACACAATTTTCACCCAGGAGCTGACCGCTTTTGGGGTTTTTCCAAGTAGTATAACTAGTATTTACC
>JAOQGN010109648.1:0-11830 GCA_027564295.1 Himantozoum antarcticum
GCCCTTTATATTTGAGGGGCCCAAGGTTTTTGACAATGGAGGAGGCTCCACAGAGTCATTGGAAACGGGCACACGACACCGGAAGAGTATGGACAGGGGAAACGGTTGGCACGGGCACAAACCCTACCCCAGAGGCATGAGCCCAAAACATTATTTAAGCTTTTGAGGCCGTGGGTGACAACGTAAGACCGGAACATTTGGGAGTAGCCCGGTGACGGAAATGAGTCTCAAAATAGTTTTGAGTATATATGAATCTGCCTCGCCCAAGCGTAAACCAGTCGGGTGAAATTTGAGTATCGAGAAACAACGCTTACGCCGATACGATGAAAGTGCGATGTCCTCGACTCAGAAACCTACTATTACAGAAACAAAAACGGTTCCTCGGTTTTTCGCGGCGGTAAGACAATGACGGATGGATTTCGTCTTTCCTCTTTGGGTAACTTTGTCGGCTTGTTCATGAGCATGAATAAAGCGATGGAAAGCTTGAAACCCGTACGACAGAAATAAAAACTCCTAGCGCAAGAAAAGTTTCATCCGTTAAATAAACTCCTAGATATATGTTCCGGATAGCAAGCGCCTTCTGCTTTTTTCTTAGACGAGACATCAGCACACGCCCGCCATGACGGATGATGTTCGGCACCTCAAACAACTGTACCTGGATCCCGCGAGACCATTGGTGCTGGGCGGGTTCGCAAAACTTGCCCATGCGGCAAGACCCTTCGTGGTCCACGTTTCGGACTGGCTGTTGGGACAAGACGCTTACACACTACGTAATCGCGTCTGTTCGCGTTTCCCATGCCAACCAACGCTGGTGGCCGGTATCAGAGAGTATTTGCATGTGGGCCTTTTGGATGTGGGTTCCCACTCCGCGTATAACCAAAACGTAGTCTTTACTCACAGCGGTTGACGTTTTTAGCCGGAGAAGGTGGGCTCTCCCCATCTCCTCTAAAAGTGATTCAAGTGTCACCACCGCCCTCGAGGAACTCTTTTAAAAGCAAAGATTTGCAAAGATGCAAAGCGACACAGGTACATAATTTTACACCCAAGGTCCAAGCCATTCTCAAACGGTATGGAACCAGCCATTTCAGTACTGAAAATGAGAGCATAAAAGCATCCCTGGTCGAATGTTTCAACCAGACGCTTCGCGGAAAGATTCACAGACATCTTACGGCGACCGATGGCAATGGTACAATGCGATAAGACACTCGGCGACGGGGATGGCTCCCGACGACATGACAGTGGACAAACAAGAACACGTTTGGCAGAGACTTTAAGATGAACTGGATGATGGGAGAGTGATGATAGCGAAATTTGAGCCGGGGACAATGTGAGAATCAGCAGGTCGTTGGGAGCTTTTGGCAGGGGCTACACTCCACAATGGGTGTCGAAGTATTCACAATCGCAGAGGTTGTCAGCAGAGTTCGTCCTATCATGTACAGAATACGCGACTATAACAGAGAGTTGGTCAAATGGACTTTTTACGCGCGAGAGCTTCAAAAGGAGAAGCGACCAGAGACGTTTCGCATCAAGGAAATATTGCGACGACACAAACGGAAGAAACTCAAACCCAAAATCCATGTGAAATGGCTCGGTTACCCGGACTCCTTTAACAGTTGGGTGGATGATGCTCAACAGTTAAAAGGGATGGACAAACAGTTCAGTCATGGCTCCTCTCCTAGTGACACTCCCGTCAAATAGCAATGCAAATGAGTTTCCCCAGAACACCATCTGGACATTTACAGTAAAACTGGACAGACCCTCGACACTGCCAGCTGGACAATGGGAGGTGGACCTTGTAGACATGATATACACCTCGTCTTGGCCAAACCATTTAATTAGCAAAAATTACCTTGACACTGCCCATGACCATCACATAGGCCAACGGAGAGATTACTGTTTCCAAAAAACCATACGACCTGGAACTCAGGTGAGGAAGGTGCGACAGTTTTATGGAGATTATCCAGGAATTCAAGCAAAGAATGGTTGTCTTCTCGAAACTGACCCACAAGGCAGTGAACTTTTTCTATGACGACCACGTGCGGAACCTGGTAATGTTGACTAACTGTAGAAACAGTCTCACTGTATCCTTTTCACAGGACATTGCAAGAATTTTTGGCCTCAAAGCAAACTTTGACTATGCTTTCGGGATACACGAAAGTCAAAAGCCTCCCAACATCCAGGGTGGTTTTTCATCACTATTCGTGTATGTCGACATTGTGGAGCCTCAACCCGTAGGAGATGTTCTCGCTCCATTCCTGCGCGTCGTACCCTTCGTTGCCAGTAAACATTTGAACGTTTACGCCGAATTCAACAACGTGCAGTACATGCCATTGGCCACACTATGGACAGACCTAATAACCGTGTACATCAGGAGAGACAACGGTGAGCCGATACCGTTCTCGGGTGGAAAGGTGGTTCTCACCATTAACATTCGACCCGTTAAAGGAGCGTCTTAAAAGGGTATGTTTTCTTCGAGTCCCACCATTCGTGCATCCGGTGTCGTTTAGTGCAGAGGGTTTCACACAGAACAACCGACACACAACAGACAAATGATTGTTCCGTGCGCCAGACAGGATTCTCCCGACCTTTATTTGAATTATTTGGATTATTATCAGAAACGAAATGGCCATGGCATTGCCGTTTTCAAAGGCAAAGACACATTGAACGGAAATTGTCTGGGATCTCTGTTCAGCGGATTGCTACAGAGCACCTCACCTTTGCTGAAATGCGGAGCCGCATCAGTGGGGGAGAAACTTTTGTCGACCGGCGTGGGCATTCTAAAGGACGCCGTTAGCAGAGAAAACATCGGGACGTCACTTAAGAGTCCATTCGCATTAGGCGGGGGTGATCTCTTGCAGGATATTGTCAGAGAATTTTTAGCTGCCGGTGACAATCCGCAACCGTGCAAAAGTGCTCGTGGTGTCGCCCACACGGCTTTCTGAAGGCTACCGGACATCGGGTGGTGACGATCCGCCGGCCTATCACCACAGGTCCTAGGGGAGCAGGAATGCCCCGGTGGAAGGCAACGAAAGAGACGCCAAAACCATAACATTTCCGCGTAGTGGCAGCATTATATAAACGTTTGTGTAGGCGGAAGCACGATAATTTTACTCAGGATCTTAACGTCCGGGGTTCTGCAAGGCAACGTAATGTCAGCCTGCGACATCGGATCACACAAAATATCCGGGGAGTCTCCCGACAGCATATCGGCCGGTTTCAAGCTGTTCGCCACGCCCCACACACACGTCTGTCCTTGGTGATTCATGGATCGAAGTTCTGCCCATTTGCAAGAGCCCAACGACTGTCATCGAGTTCAACGTACCCGGCACCGATGGCTCCTATATCGATCTGAAGAATACGTATCTCCACGTCGAGGTGGCAATGCAGAAAAATAACGGTAACGTGATCAGGGCCGACGACAACGGTACGGCCATCATACACGGAGACAACACGATGCACAGTCTATTCTCAGCCGCAACATTCAAACTTAACAGTTAGGACATTGAGTACGAACCCTACTACGCCCACTGCCCCTACCTTGAGCATTTTTTGTTCTACGCCACCAGCGCGAAAAAGACCTCTATGACCTCGTCGGGCTGATACACAGACGACAGTCAAGCGAAGAACTACACCAATGTGCCCAACAGGGTCAAGACCTCTCGAAAAGTAGGAATATTTACCGATGGAACCTTCTCCTATTACAGAAAACTTCGCCTGAGCGCTTTTGACCAGGAACAGTATGTCTTCCTGGGCACCCGTTGTTTACTTCAGCTCCGAACAACGACCCGTCTTTCTCCGACTCTACAGACAATGCTCCCAGAGGAGGGTGCCAATTTGTAATAAAAGAAAGCCGACTCAACTCAGCGACTGCAGACCACTCCCCTTCAGATTCAACTACAATGGCATAACTTCTGTCGAACTGCTTGTCGACGGTGTTCCCATCGACAAACACTACGAGCCCAACTTTACCTCGGAAAACTATCCATGTTCGTACATGAGCCTTATGGCGTCGGTTGGTGTCACCTACCCAGAGGCATTGAACGGACTTACGCCCACCACATATGCTGACAGAGGCACACTGTTCGATTTCAACCTCACCGGCGATCTCAGGTGCGAGCGCGGTTCCGGTGCCAGGGTCCATCTCCTCAATACGAGCTCGCTCATGCTAGACGTTCAATTTGGTCAGGCTACTACCCGCACCCTCAGCATGTTTGTCTACCAATTGTGAGACGACCTCATGTTGATTGACCATGAACAGTGGATGTCCTTTGCCAGCTGGGGTCTTTAATACTCTGCGGCCAACGTCTGACAGACAATTGTTTCTCGGTGATCTCCGATGTAAGGTGCAGCAGTGCAGAGGGAAATGAACGGCGACAACATAGACAGAGTCCTCCGCAGGGTTTCCGGTGCTCATTTCAAAGGCGTGTTCACACGTGACGAGTTTGATACGGCTTTCACTGACACGGAGGTGGGCTTCTTTGTCATCAACAACCAAACCTCAGAAGACCCGGGCGAACACTGGATCACCGTGAGCGCAACCCGTTCCTGAGTCATCTTTTTCAACCCATACGCGTTGGCTCTGGCTTTCTACAACGGTCTGGAGCGCATTCTACTTCGAAGTTCCCGGAGCCGATCATTTACGCGCGTGAGTAGCAGATTCCATTGGCTCCTTTGCACTGTTTGTGGAGACTACTGCATTTTCTTCCTTGTTCTCGTCACCAAAAGATGGACCGTAGAACATTTCGTCGACCGGATAGTCGCAATTCCTTGCGGCGAAATACGAGACCACCTGTCCGCTACGTTACGTTGCGTCTTTTCAGGCCAGACAGTGTGGGTGGCATTCTTGGTGAAGGTGGCACAGAGGGATTGGTCAGGACTCTCATGTATGGATCCGGCACCGACGAGTCGTCGTTGGCCATCATGCTGGCAAAAGACGCCACTGTCGTTTAGCGCTAACATAATTATGTCTCGTTTCTTGCTCTATCGCATTAACTTATGTTTTTTAACAAACAAACGTTTGCAAATGTAACGACCTTCCATTTGCATTTTATTTCCTTTCTCAGTGGCACGGTGAGCCCGCGTGATGCCGCCTACCGCCACCATGCCGCCACCCACATGACGACGCGGCACGTCGTAAAGGTGAGCGAGAAACATTCGGAGTGTTTTCTAAATTGATTTGTCATTTATATTTGGCATGAGGTTGGACGAGGCTTTGAAGGTTTATGTCCATGTATGGTTTTGAGGGAGAAAATACCCTCGCAATAGTTATGGCCTCGACAGCCTTTATTCGACGTTTTCTTCGCCAGACGATGAGCGTATTTTGAGAATGTAAAGTTTTCAAGACGTAGACAAAACAAATAGCATATCTTCCATAACTAATAAAGTCAAGCAATGTATTACACAATTACGAGCAATATATTTATTAAGATGTAGACAAAATAAAAACGAAAGCACGTTGGTGGTTAGAGAGTTGTCACATCTTGTAAACGATAAGTCTTATATTTATTTTTTCCCATTTGTGATGGTTGGGATCAAGGTCGTTGTTATGGTATCCAGAGTGACAACGCGTTTTGTAAGCTGTACTGTGATTGGTCAATTAAATTGTCAGTTGCTAAGGGTGCTTTTTGGGTTGCTAGATTGGTATTGAAAGGCCACAAGAGATCCTGTGTCAAGCTTTGGGAGGAGCGGAAGTCAGAAAAGACTAAGCCAATCGGAACGTCGGTTTCGAGTTAGTTTTAGCTTTTAAGGAGTCTGTCGTTTTTCAAGTTTCTCCTCAAAAAACTACACATTTGCCCTTTTCTAATTGGCTTAGAGCTTGTTGCGAGCTCACTGATTGGCTGTTGACGGAATCTGATAGGGTACCGATCTGCTCACACTACACTACTTCTATGATTTTGGAGGGTTGAATATGATACTAAACTTTTCTAATCTTTGAAGTTGTACCACACGAGCGTCAATTTGCATTAAATATATTGAATGTGCTAACAAATTTGTATAGATGAACCATTTGGAGATTATTTTTGTAGTTAGGTCAGGTGTGTGTGATAACTAACCAGAGTTAACAGATTAAAAGAAGATAACTCTAGCTGAATTGCTCACAGATGTAGATGGGGACGTCACATCATCAGTTGTACATTATATCAGTTTTTTTATTATTTTTGTACGTATTCTCCAGATAGACCTGGACTAATCTTTCGGAGACCACGCACAGATATTAGCTTTAGGCTCGCTCGATAAATGAAAGAGGAAACTTTTTTCAGGACGAGAACCTCCAGATAGTCGGTGAGACTCGAACTCAGGTCTTTGCAGATAACTCATGTCATTGCTGCAAGCACACGTATACTAATGGCATTAGTATAATGGTAGTATATGGTATTATGTCACCAATATAGGTGCTGTAGACTATGTCACCACTGTCCAATGTCCACTATGTCCACGACATCAACTATGTCCCCAATACCACCAATCAACTATGTCACCAATACCGCCAATCAACTATGTCCCCAATACCGCCAATCAACTATGTCACCAATACCACCAATCAACTATGTCCCCAATACCGCCAATCAACTATGTCCCCAATACCACCAATCAACTATGTCCCCAATACCGCCAATCAACTATGTCCCCAATACCACCAATCAACTATGTCACCAATACCGCCAATCAACTATGTCACCAATACCACCAATCAACTATGTCCCCAATACCGCCAATCGACTATGTCACCAATGTCGACACCGCATTTACTGACAATTGTCATTTGATAATACTGCATTACAACTAAATTCCTCGTCTTTCATTGCTAAATTAGGCAATAATAGTACTATAAATCCATACTGTTTCATCAGAAAATGCAATAAATGTAATATCATACTACATCTCTCTTCCACTCTACAACACTTTAGATCACCTGGCTTTTACAAACAGCAGTTCATGGAATAAGCGCACAGTTAAATATGAAGCTGGGCTGGCTAATACTGTAGAGGACATGAGAGAGTATGTATACAAGCTGGATACTGATGGAGATGGTAGCGTACTGCACTTATCAAGCTCTAACACTTATATGTGATGAGGGATAACGATATACATGCACTGGGTAGACCTTTCCACACACTCTGACCTAATTACATATCCATATTATAGTGAGTTGCACCAAAGACACCCTATGCTAAGTGTGATGGACCTTTTATGATGATGTGGATTAATTATGTAGCTTTCTGGTATGCCAACAGTGCCCATGTAGTACCTGTGGCTACCTGGATAGCGCACAGGATATACACTCAGTATACGCCTTCTGAACCTGTTGTCATATTACACTCTCCCAACTCGATCTGACTCAAATTACTGTCAGCATAATTATATTTCCTTGGGATGTTTCAGCATTATAATGATTTAATTCCGTGATTGGTGGATATTATATTATTTTTTGCAATAAAATGTTACTTACTGCAATATACATTTTAGTTGCTCACTGTCAGGAATGGTATGACACTGTGCAGAGATACTGCTTAGTGCAGAGGTACTGTTTAATGCAGAGATACCGCTTAGTGTAGAGGTACTGCTTAGTACAGAGATACTGCTTAGTGCAGAGATGCTGCTTAGTGCAGAGATACTGCTTAGTGCAGAGATACTGCTTAGTGCAGAGGTACTGCTTAGTGCAGAGGTACTGCTTAGTGCAGATGTACTGCTTAGTGCAGAGATACTGCTTGGTGTAGAAGTACTGGTTAGTACAGAAACACTGCCTAGTGGAGAAATACTGTTTAGTGCAGAGATACTGCTTAGTGCAGAAATATTGCTTAGTGCAGGAAAGTTTATTGCCACACATTAATAGAATAGAATAGAATACAAGAACAGACAAGTACAAGTTCCCATTAGCTGGTCACTGTGAATACGAAGGTACACGTGGCGCTGTTTCTGTTCTTGTCTGTTGCTGTGGTGGTCACAGTGTAGTTACCAGCATGATACAGCCCTGGAAGATGGGTGGAGATGGAAGTCAACACCCCACTGTTATCAGAGAACTCTGGAGGTGTCCATGTAACTGTAGCCGAGCTACTCCTGGGGTCAATGACTATGGGAGACCTTGGTCCCTTACACACTACAGCCTCTGGGGGATCTAGGTCTACAATATTATTATACTTTTGCACAACTGGTAGGATGAGAGGAATTTATAATTTGTTAGTTTGTTTTTCATTGGATACGAAAAGTATTCTCAAAGGATAATTTAAATTTACACTAAAATAATCTAAAAATTCATTGCATGATGCATTGCAATGAAACGATTATGTCATTGCGATGTCAAGGTCATTGCGATGTCAAGGTAACTTATATCATCAGTTTGGCAGATCGATAGGAGATGTTGTGTATGGATCGGTAACAAAGTGTTTTGCAAGCATTTGAGATTCCAACATTGGAACTACTACTCTTTTTCCCCCAGGGTCTAACCACTGTCCAGCACATCTGACTCGTAGTTACAAAATTATTCATATTTATCTTTGCAAGATAATAATCTTCGCATCTTCGCTTGGCAAGCCACCAAGCCACATTTCCAAATTGGTTTTGTTCTTAACAAATGTTTGTTATATGGAGTGTCCAGTAGCAGTTGTAACAGTAGGGTAAGCCAAAATTGCTGCCAAAACACCAAAATTCTGATGAGCAGGGAAAATGCCAGAGGTCAGCCAGAGATTCCCTCGACTAGCTCGGCTATTGAATTACCACCAAAAACAATACCAGACCAATGAAGAAAAATAACTCATGAAAATGGCCGATTTAAGAGTTGTACACCTTTGTGAGTGAGTCTTGTTCTCAGGATGGCTGGGAATGGATTGTGCATCCCACTTTCACTACCCACCTTTTCCCTCACAGATGTATCTGGAGTAGAGGCTCCTCACTTCACAAATACAAGTCTGAGTTGCTGTACAGGTTCTACCTGCGGATGCACAAAGTGTGGTGCTTACTTCTAGATCTAGAGGCCACTCAGTACCCACAGCTTTGTCTAAAGACAGAGGACTTTCTTCAAACAGTGGAAATACATCATATGAAACTAAGCATGGCATGGCTGTTGGACATGAATTCGGATCTATTGGCCACTGTCATTTCAAAACTAGGTGTTCGTGGGTGAGACTAGGATTAAGCATTTAACTGGGAGTAACTATACGACCCAAACTCTAATCCACAACTATAAACACTCAGTTTACAAATGGCAGTTGCGAAACGTCCGCATTCCGGGTCTATTCACAACTGCCATATCAAAACTAGGTGTCCGTGGGTGAGACTGGGATTTGACATGGGGTAACTATATGGCCCAACCCCAAACCCCAATCCACAAATATAAACACTCAGTTTCCAAATGGCAGTTACTAAACGTCCACATTCAGTTGGGCACAGTGGCTTAATCAATGTTGAGTCTTGAAGTCTCCAACCGTGTAGATCAGATATCTTATTGCGCAATTTAGGCAGTTGAAAGTAAGGCGAGTCACTTGTCGACTTATTGAGAGCTGTTTGTCACCAAAAGCGTCTATGGCCATTTATGGAAAGCATCAGTGAAAATTTTCAATTGGTTGCTTAATCCACTCTTATCTCAAACACAAACTCAACTATATTGTTCATCTCATACATATTGCTTCCTCTTTAACAGATGAACTAAGAAAATTGTGTAAAATATGAAAAATACATTATAACATTGACATCTTGGGTGCATGCAAATTCAGAATGTCTTTAATTTTGGGTATAGTGCACAATTAGATCAGCGGTGGCACTATTCTCAAAATGAGCAATTGAAACACAAATGCTTTTGCTGGTAGCAATCATCATCTCGTTTTCAAGGCCCTCAAGTTTTCATTTAACTATGTTGACTGATCTTTGCTGTAAAAGTGATCAACGGGTGACTACTGAGGTTTTATCTGGCATGGTTGAGGAAAAATAGTTGGCACTCTCCAGTTTGTTGGATATTCTCAAGCAAGACACTAGTTCCTTATGGCCGAGTGATATCTATTATTACGGAAACAAACTATGAATATTACTGGTTATTCATATTTATATGTGGACACCATCAATAATAATAATATGGTCGAGAGGAATATATGTACATTTCGGGTATATACATTTTTAGTATCAAAGCTTAAACAGAGATTTAGTCCTGATGAATTGGTAGCTTCATTTTTGCTTAGATAAAACGATTGGCCACGGTATGACTATAGACCATAATACATGCTAATTGAACACTACCAGTGAGAGTTGGCATCACTGAAAAATAAGAGGACAAGCAACTCCTACTGCTACCATCAACTCTGAAATTGCTAGCCACTCATAATTCATTATAATATCTGCAAGTGATAAACTATCTATGCCGTCTTTCACCACAGTTCAAATTATTAGACTTTGCTGAAGTTGTATTGGTGTTGTATACAGAACCACCAATAGACGCCACAGAGGTCTATGAAGTTGTATTGGTGTTGTACACAGAACCACCAATACACACCACAGAGGTCTATGAAGTTGTATTGGTGTTGTACACAGAACCACCAATAGACACCACAGAGGTCTATGAAGTCAGGCAGCCTAAGACTAGATATCATGTTTGTTACTTACTGTACTTCACAATATCATGCAGCCCCCGTAGATACTCTGGTGTCATATCTACTGTAAATCCAAGTTTTTTGGTGCCAAAGAAGCTGACAAAATTCTCAAATATTACATTCTTGATGAGGCCCATGATTTGATTTGGATGCTTCAAGATGATAGCAGCGACATCACCCAGAGACTTGAGAGAGTTGATGACTACCTCCGGATCACCTCCTACAGAAAATAATGCAACACTACGTGATACATCGGCATACACACTGATCTCTGCTATCCAAAAACTAGCTGAGAATGTGTCATCAACACACTAACCTTCAGACAACATAGTAATTATTTATCTTGTTTAACGTTTGCCTACTTTCAGTAACTTCATTTTTAAGTAAAACAGTATGCGCTATTCGTATACAATGCACACTTTGAAGATTCTATTGCTCCTCTTTTACGGCTTGTTTTTGGAGAAATATTTTGATAACTTGTGATAACAAGATGCGAGGCAATACATCTAGATCAGTTATGTGGATGGTATAGTTTGAAGTTGTCTACACAAATACATCCGAATATTTGTGTGGATAACTCCAAATTTGATACTTATAGCTAAACATAATACCAGGCACCTTGCATGTTATGAGATACTACATATCAGGTGTGCGTCAAACATAGCTGGTATCACAAGGTATGTTTGAAGCATACCTAGTGATACCGGCCAGGTATGTTTCAAATAGCTTAAATCGGAAACACATTGATAGCACTTTTTCTATACTCACTGTATACAATCATCCTTTGGAAAAAAATTAATCGATTGGGGTACTATCAATGCTAAGGGCTTTTGGGCGAGGCTCTGAATCCGAAATTTGCCTGGGTGTGCTCTAAATAAAGAGCAAATCAGGTGCCATATATGCTTTGCCATCGACCACAACAATTTCCGCTTGTGAGACAATTGAAGAATTCAAAATAACATAATGGCATTTACATAATAAAACAAATATCGTAACATAATTATTACGCTATAATTCTAAAACTTTAAAAAATGCGGATTTATTTGAAAATGGTCCGCTAGTAGTTAACGGCAAATTGAAGGTTATTTTGCTATACACACTGTGTGGTTGCAGTCACTTCTCGTACTATGTATATCTAACACTAGAGTGTCACCTACAATAGAGTGTCACCTACACTAGAGTGTCACCTACACTAGAGTGTCACCTACACTAGAGTGTCACCTACACTAGAGTGTCACCTACACTAGAGTGTC
>JAOQGN010109759.1:0-11829 GCA_027564295.1 Himantozoum antarcticum
AACTTGGGCATTCAACTTGGGCATTCAACTTGGGCATTCAACTTGGGCATTCAACTTGGGCATTCAACTTGGGCATTTTTTGACTCTCTACCCAAAAAAATTTCTGCTGCGGGCTTTTTTTCTGAAAAATGCCCAAGTCAAATTTCCATCCCATTACGCCCCTGCAGCAAATAATCAATCCATCTATATTCAGCTCACTCCAAACCAAGTCATGCAACTGGTGAAATAAAATTGCATATTACTCACGGACATGTCCATGTATATATAGCTTTCCTAGAATCGTTGTCCTTTTAACATTGACTGATAATGAATTAAAACTTAAAATTAAAACTAATTAAACCAAATTAAAACTTATACTTATAATTAATGTCATCCAAATAAGTACATTTATATATATTTTATCACTTACGTTGTGCAATTTCCATCGACTCCACATTGGTACTCATCCAAGTAAAAGCCATCAATGCCATTGCAATCATACATTCCATCACACACCAAGGTAGAATTAATACATTCACCATCTGGACAGCGGAATTCACCCCTGGAAATAGGCAACAATACCAGGCAACAATACATATAATTAGTGTTTCAGAACAAATCTGAAAATGTTTATGTATAATTACTGTAACCAACTATATTTAACTTGCCAAGTACATAAGGACATACATTTACATAATGTATAAGACAATTATTGTTTAGACGAAATCAAAATATACTAAAACAGAGCTTCAAGAGCTTCAATATAACTATTTTCTGTCTTCCAGCAGGTGAAACATGAAGGTGACCATTACGCCATTGGGTTTCGAAGTTCAAGATGGTGGCAACCAACATGCTGCTGTTGGTGATTGCCAATTGCAACACTTGCCGGACTTGTGATGACTGAAAAATTGAGTCAATTCTTTTTGTGATACATTCGGAATTAGCAATCATGGATGCTGCGATCCCAAATGTAAAAGCAACTCCATTATAATTATGTTTAGATTGACCAGTATACCTGGATTTAGAGATGTTTATTTGATAGTTTTGACAAAAACGAGTACGAGCACTCATCATGGTATGCTATAAATATTATTCTCCCACACCGGTAGTGTTGCAAGGTAATGGAGAGTGCAACTCCCAATGGAAATAACAACGGAAGGAAGATAGAGAGGCAAAACGATGGTTTTTCTTAAAATGGTGTTGCTGGAATTGCACACCTACCAAGAGCAATGTAGTGTTAGTGTTGAAGGTGTAGTACCGTTAGTAGAATTAGTATAGTTACAGTTGTACTCATCCAAGTAGAAGTTGTAAATCCCATCACAATCATTTATTCCATCACACACCCAACTACTGTCAATGCAAATGCGGTCTGGACATCGAAATTCATACCTGAAATAGAATAGTTTCCACAACATTAGCATGTGAAAGAGTAAATTACGAAATAAACAATCGTCATAATAATGCGGTGCGCTAGCAGAATCATTTTCATAATATAATTATTACGGTATCTACATCTAGAATGACCTAGGATACGCAAAGGCCTAACAATTCACGTCTTTTCTGTGCAAAATTTTTCAAATGTTCAGCTAAAATAATTGAACCGTATGTACACAGTACCTAGTACAGTGCGCTAGTCAGCACACAATACCAGTACCAGTTCTCACTATGCATGAAGCTGACTTCTCTATCCTCTACAATATTACAATGCAATTATGTCTATAATACATGAAACTAATGGAGACAAGAAAAGCAAGCTTGAATAGAAATATTATTATGAAACCAAATTCCATAAACATTTTCTCCTCAAGACTAGCTAATATTTACCCGCAATTATATGCAGCAGGACCTCGCTAATAGGAAATAATCATAATACACGTAGACACACAAGGACATACTACATGTAGAGCCTTTCCGTTAAATTTAGCTTTGAAAGTTTGGCATGAAAACAAGTATTAGATGTATATGAAGCAATAATTATGCAGGACAAGATGACAAATGCTCATATCGTGGACAAACTCGTGGAAAATTCACAGTAACTGAATTAGAACAGACAAATCACAGTGGGTTTACCCCGCTAATACAAACTGTGAAACTGATATGGTGAAAAAGAAAACAGAGTACAAACAGTTTTGTTGGCAGCAGCAGCAGTGGTGTAGCTAGCTAACGGCAGCTTTCCTAGAAAAAAGGTAACGGTTTCAATGTTCCAGAGATGATAACATCATTTCAGGGGCGTGGCTTCCCAAGTCTTTCGAGAAGAAAAGACGATAGTTTCAGTATTTCAGACAGAAATAACATTTCATTAGACTCAATGTGATATCTGTTCATTGAAAGTACAAATGAAGAATACTCACTCTGAACAATTAGAGTTTGTTTGGTTTGTTGGAGCATCACAGTATAACTCATCAAGGTAATATCCGAGGATACGATTGCAGTCATTCTGTCCATTACAGACACTACTTTCGTCGATGCATTCACCATTAGGACAGTGGAATTCATCACTGGATTTTAAAAGTGAATTATTATCAAGAAAATTGTGGGAAACAGAGACTGTCAACATCTTCAGAGCATTGACACGGTGACGGCAGAGTAGGGTGTCTTGAAGAAATCATTCAGGATAGGTTAAAAACTTAACTATATATACTCTATTATTGGGTTTCCGAATTAAAAATGCCTGCCTATGTAATTGGTGACAAGGCTTGAGCTACTGAATAAGATTAATGTCATTTAGTTCTACAGACCACAAATAATCAAGGTATGTATGCAGCTCCCCAAATCAAGTCGTAATAACTGGTGAAAAAAAATTTCATAATACACGTACCAGTGTACATGTACATGTAGATTCTAAGTTTCCTAACATCGTTGTCTCTTTAGTCTTAACAAGATTGTAAAATCTTACAAGACTATTGGCCTGTTTTACAAAATTAAAACTAATTTAAATTAATGTCTTACAGAAAGTATAACATATATTTTATCACTTACGTTGTACAATTTCCATCATATCCACATTGGTACTCATCCAAGACAAAGCCATCAATGCCATTGCAATCATACATTCCATCACACACCAATGTAGAATTGATACATTCACCATCTGGACAGCGAAATTGATCCCTGGAAATAAGCCAACAATACTGTAAATGCAACCACTATTAGTGCTTAGGAATAAATCTGAAAGTGTCAGCTTCAAAATGCTTTTCATTGAAAATTTGTAAAACCAAATACCCAATCAGTAAGCAAGTATTTGTGATTGAATATTCGACCACATCGTTCCTGGTCAATAATATTGCGGTTTCTGATTCAATTGACATTAATAAAGAAAAGCAGAAGGATGGGTTGTAAAAATAATGATTGTTAGAATTGTACACATACCCTGGGCAAGTTGTACTGTTAGTAGAATTAGTGGAATTACAGTTGTACTCATCCAAGAAGAAGTCCAGATAGTAAACATCATTACAATCGTTGATCCCGTCACACACCCAGCTAGGGTCAATGCAACGGTGGTCTGGACATCTAAATTCACCCCTGAAATAGAATAGTTTCCTAACTGTTAGCATGTGAAAGAGTAAATTTGCAAAATAGATAATTATAATGACAATAATACGGTGTGCTAGCAAAATATTCTTCATAACATAATCTACCTGGTAATTTTAATCTAAAATATCCCAGGCTATGCAAAACCCAGACAATTCATGTCTTTTTGTTCTTTTTGCAATTTTTCAGGGAAAAGGTTATTTAAGAATAAGAACCCCAAAATAAATCACACTGCCATTCAGCCTACAAAATCAGTTCTCAATATGCATGACGCTGCATTCTCTACAATATGGTGTTTGTAATGCAATGACCGATGGAAGACAAGAAAAGCAACTTCAATATATATTTAAAATTTAAACCACAATCCATATTTGTATGTTATGTCCTCTAGGTCAGCTAGTTCTACGTAGCAAGAGTATTAGGGAAGCCAACTACCTAGTAAACAGTAATTAGAATAAATGGAAATTTCAAAGGCTAAAAGAGTCTTTCGGCTAAACCTAGCTTTGAAAACAAGTATTTGAAGTATATGATGCAATAATTATGCATGGCAATTCTTCATCACATCGTGGAAAAATTGTAAAAACTCCACAGTAAATCAAACAAAGGAATTAGAACTGACGGTAAAATTCCTTTTCAGTTAGGTCTCGGCACATCTTCCAATGGCATTCCAGAAACCAAAACTTCAACCCCCATTAACATTGACACATTAAAACATTACTCTTGATGTTTTAATGAAAGTAATAATATCATCAGTAATAACCTTGATGACATAAATCAGTTCAACCTACAGAATCTCATCACCATCCCTACTCGTGTCACCCTACCTTCCAAACTTGTGATCATATTCTAACAAATTTTTTAATTGCAAAAATATATATTGTGGTACACTTTTAAAAGATACATCTAATCATTTTCCTGTATTTGCTTTCTTCAATGGAAACTTTTCTACTATAAGTCAGAAACATTTTAAACGATACTATAAAAACTTTTCACTTGAAAAAGCAACGAAACTCTTTTCTAAAACAGATTGGAAAACTTTAGTATACAACAATATTGATGCAAACACCGCTGATGAAAACTTTTTAACTGAAACCCTTTCAGTCTTTAACAAATTGGCACCTATTATGCTTCATAATTGGTTCATGAACTATTATGCTTCATTCTGCACCTATTATGCTTCAAATTGGTTCATGAAACAATTCAAAAAACTTTCAAAAATTGCTGATTTAGCAGAGAATTAAAAAGACAGATTAATAAAAAGGACAAGCTCTTTGCTAAACATAAGGCTTTCCTTTTAGTCCCAAATTAAAAGCAACTTACATCAAACAAAGGAATTTGGTATCCAGCTTAATAAAAGAAGCCAAGAGAAATTATTTTTCAGCTCTTATTTCAAAGCAAAATAATCCTAGCATGTTTTGGAATATTATAATAAACAAAGCTGGTGGGAGTACCCAACAAACTGACCAGGCTATATCTAAAATAATACTCAGAATCCAAAACAGTTACAAGATCGTTAGAAATAGCTTCAACTCTTAATCAATACTTCACTGAAATAGGTCTCAAACTCGCAAAGGCTATACTAAAGAGCTCTATAAACTCCCTAAAATTCTTTACATCTGTTAAACATCAACAATTTAATTTTCTCCCTATTGTGTATAGAGAGATAGTTAACATCAATGAATCGAAAGCTACAGGGTTAGATGGAGCCCCTGTATAACTCATTAAGGCTTGTGTGTCAAATATTGTGACACCATTTACTTATAATTATTATCAATTGATGCATTGAGACTAGCGTTGTTCCTAACAAAATGAAATCAGCTAAAGTCATTCCTATTTACAAAAATAAAGGTAGTAGACAATCATGCAATAACTATCGTCCAATACCTATTCTACCAATTTCTTCAAGTTTTTGAAAAAATAATAAACATGCAACTGAGGATGCACATAGAATTAGAAAACATTATATCCACCTCACAATATGGTTTTCAGAAAAACACAGGGACTCAAGACGCACTTATTGATTTCACTAATCAAGCTTTTAGTACCTTGAATGAAAGCAAAGTGATATTAGGAGTTTTTATAGCGACTTTTCAAAAGCTTTTGACACTCTTAATCATGTAATTATTCTGCAAAAACTATCTGCATATAACTTTTCACCTGAAAGTGTCAACTTAATAGAAAATTACTTAACAGATCGTACTCAGAGTGTAACAGTGAACGGTGCTGCATCTAACTTTTAAATCTTTCCATTACTTACTAACAATATTGGGCCCTACGTTGTTTTTAATATATATCAACGACTTAATTGTAACCTCAAGCATTTCTGATATGATTCTTTTTGCTGATGACACAAATCTCTTTTATAAAAGCAAAAATTTGAACAATGATATTGATATGATTAATGAAGAGCTCGATAAAATTAAAATCTGGTGCAGCGCTGACAAGTTTACTCTAAATATTGAAAAGACAAATATTATTATCATCAAAAACCCTCAAAATAGATTTCAATGTTGGGGAAAAATATTTCTATGTTGGGGAATGCTATCGCTGAAGCCGAGAATAGAATTTTTTAGGAATTACAATTGACAACTCTCTCACACGGTCAGACCATACTTTAACTTTAAGACAACAACTACGTCAAAGTTTGGGGCTTATTTATCTTGCGTCTTCTTTTCTACCTACTTCTGTTTTAGTTTTGCTGTACAACAGTTTAGTAAATAGCAAAATCGTTTACTGCTTAGAAGCTTGGGGATATCCTGCTACCACTCACCTAAACAAAATTCTCATTATTCAAAAGCGTCTTACACGCATAATGTATCATAAACCACCCAGATATCACACTGCTTGTCTTTTTGAAAAAGTCAAAATTTTGCCCATTCATCAGCTGTATACTCTATGAATCAGTATACTGATTCATAGAGTATACTCTATGAATCCTTGCACACTCTACCTTCCACACTCTTGAAGGTACCTACCACACTCTACCTACCACACTCTACCACACCTACCACACTCTACCTACCACACTCTACCTACCACACTCTTGAACTTGCACACTCTACCTTCCACAATTCTTCAAATTCTAATATTACACCTTATGACACTTGCAACCCGAACATATCTTTGCCGGTCCCGAAGTCAACATCTACATGTGGACATCGTCAAGTGACCCACCAAGTGTCAAATGTTTGGATTGGGTTGGACAGGAGTATTAAAATCTTAAAAACCAGGATCAATTTAATGCAACTCTAAAGCAACATCTGCTTGATTCTCTTTGATGGCTTTCGCTCTTTACTGAATAATTGATTCTAAATTGCTAACTGCTAAACGGGCCTTGTGCCAAGAACAGCTTTGCTAATGCGCACATAGGCCCCCATCACCTTCTTTCCTATACATATTTCGTTCATTTGAATATGATTGTAATATTAAAATTGATGCAAATAAAATACAAACAAACAAACCCGAGAAATAAGCTAATGCCAACGGTAACCGAATTAAAAAGGAACTTTACCGAACAGACAAATCGCAGCAAGGACCAAGGAGGCATAGTAGGAGTGGAAGCTGGCAGGTTCATAAAAAATTAACTCTTGGACTTTTGGGGGTTCACTGGAAGACGCTCAGCAATTTCTATATCGGAATTTGCCCTAAGTTCCATCGTTGATATGGGCACCAGTTTTCGAAAAAATATATGGTAGGCTATTCAGACATAATAATCTGCGAGTATATTGGGCAGTAATGGCTAATGGTGCTGATAACAAGTGTGAATACTTTCAAGATGACAACAAATGTTGGGAAATAGGGATATATTATCGTAAATAAACGCCAAATTCCTCAATACATCGTGGGAACTGACCCAGCTCATTTCACCATTATCTTCCTATTTAATTTAATCTCAAAAATAGCTTAACATGGGTCTAAAGAGGGTTAAACCCCAGACTAGGTTCAGATTATGCTGTTGGTAGCATGAGAGTTGCCTCCTCATGGAAATTTTGGTTGTAGCATAGACTGGGTCAATCTATTCTGCATAATGTACCTACATGTACATCAATGATAATTCTATTAAACAAGAATTACAAACAATATAATTTGTTTTGCATTTAAGGGAAAAGATCAAAATTATTACCCAATGCATGTAATTCATATATTGTAATTTGACTACGGAGAATATCACTTTTATTAAAGGAATAAATGCCAACATTTACTGTCGACTCTATTTAACTTCATTTACTCATTAGGTGTTTTCAGTATAAATTCTAGGATGCCAATTCACTGATGAATGAAATTGAGTTGGTAATAATATAATAACATTGCAAGTGAATCCCATCGCATGAAAAGAACGACTACTCACCAGTTCTAGAGAGGCGCAAAGCGTGACAAATCAAATAAACTTGCACTGTCATTATACTTGTCAAGCTAGGCTTGTCAAATTGGGGGACATTTGCTAGTTGGGTAGGGGGGCCAGTGTGGGTGGGGTGGGGGTAGTCAAATTGTGATGAAAATGAGGGATTGTCCCTGAAGATTAGGGACACTTGGCAAGTATGACTGTCATTCCCGAATGCAAGCGTCCAATGACAGGAAATGATTTGCAGCATCTGCGCCCTTTCGCTACACTATACAACAACAGGCGCGGCCCTTTTCTATACACTTCCGAAAACGTACGAATAGGAGTAGCTGTAAGTTTATTGGAATTTTCCCCAAAACAGACAAGTTTAATTTTAGCTCTTGAATTCCCATGAAGTGCGCTCATATTGCATTCGGTAAGTCACGAGGCAGATACCTGTCGTAAAGAGAATGAAGGCTGTGTGAAGCTATACTGAAAGCACCTATTAACTCTATGGTAATAGAGACAATCCATACCCGCTTGCTCCATACATTGCCCAGTCAATCGTCATTATTTTGATGCCACAAATGATTATGCCTGCAAACAGAGCTCTTCTATATGATATTTATCTTATTTTGCCAAATAAAGATTAACTTACTAACCACGCCGAAATGCAATAATAAATGAAACAGTACTCGTATTGTTTCCTTAGACCGAGTTATAAATGTTACAAAAATAAGTGCGATTGTGAATTGCTGCCCCGCTGTATTCATGTATAGCTTTAGCCAGAGCCCTGTAGCGAGAGAGTTGCGCCAACAAAAGAACACGGAGGCCGTCATGCTAACAAGTTGTATATAAGGTTGCAATGGAACAACTTACAAATTTGCCTATAATTAACACTCAAATTGTATTTAGTCAATGAAACTGGGTGGGTTTAAAATTTTAGGGTTTTCAGTTAGATAGGAGAGAAAATTCCTCCTGCAGTGGTTAGAAAGTGCAAAGAACACCTCTTATATAGACAAACCAGTGCTTTACAGGTTACCCTAGCTAATACCAATGCAAAATATCACAAGCTGCTTGCTCACTTGAAGAAGAGAATATCCCAATATGTGGAAATGCCCTACAAGGACGATCAGCGGATATCCCTATTGTACCATCTAAGCAAGACAGCGGAGCAATTACTCGTAAAAAAAAAATACACAACCACCTCCAGTACATCAACTGAGTCTGGCCAGTATGCATACCATCCGAAGCTGAGACCCTACTCCAATTAGTTCACAATTGTTACGTATGTCCTTACTTCCTGTATGAATAATATTTGTGATAATGTGGTGAAAGTACTAGGAGGTAGAGTGAAGTCTTTACTCAGCAACTTTATTTAGAACATTGGCCCTGATCATAGCTGGTCAGACAATATACATAGTGTACTACCGGATAGCCGTAAGCTTAATCCAAAAAAGGTGTGAGATAATAGAAGGGGCTCTATATAAGTGACCCTTGAATAACATAGATAAATTTGGTTATGTACACCCTTGTAGTTAATTTAGGGCAATTGAGATTGGAACAAGGGAATAGCATAAGAGGGACAAAGGCCCAAACTTGAACTAGCCAGTGAGTGGATACACAGGGGAGGCCAGTTTATGACAATAATAGTATTAAATATCCATTCGTTCAACAATTAGTTGAAAGTAAATGCCAGCCACAGTAGGGGCATGGCCTCCCCAGTTTTTAGAGAAGAAAATATGATAGTTTCAGTATTTCAGACAGAAATAACATTTCATTAGACTCAATGTGATATCTGTTCATTGAAGGTACAAATGAAGAATACTCACTCTGAACAACTAGAGTTTGTTTGGTTTGTTGGAGCATCACAGTGAAACTCATCGAGGTAATATCCAAGGATACGGTTGCAGTCATTCCATCCGTCACAGACATCCCCATTGCTGATGCATTCACCACCAGGGCAGTAGAATTCATCACTGGATTTTAAAAAGAGTTGTTATTAAAAATGACATTGCCGTGAAATAGCATGATACAACAATTCGCTGCCCCAGAATGCAAATGGGTTATCTGGCAACATTGCCATTCTGAAATAATCAGCCTTTTATATCAAAATCACAATGATGTTATATAGTAAATTCTCATTTTCAAATTGAATTTTTCACCATATAATTAATGTTTCTGGCGACAATTTTCCGTTTACAGTGTGCAAATGAAGAATCTCAACTTAAAGAACTAAAAAACTCAGTCTTTCAATTTTGCCAGATAACCCATTTGCATTCCGGGGCAGCGAAGTGTCTAGTCAAAGCGGATTGGGTGGTGCAAATGAGAGTTGCTCTGCGTGTAGTTAATTGTGTATCTCTCATCACCGATTAGACAATGTATTTTTGTTTATCGTTACCGATTGGACAACAACGTTTCGTCATTGACCCGAGGTTTGTTTGTTGTTGTCGAGTGACCGTCATGTGGTCAGCAGCAGCGGTGGGGGTGGCGGGGGAGGGGTTTCCCCTGTAGGAGAAGCCCCTAGGCAGGTGGAGATTGTCTCGATGACGGGAGGTTTGGATGGAATGGGAGACTGTTGCGGGATGGGGTTTCTTTCCCCGACACCCACAGTGGTGGTAAGGCGGTGTACCATCAACAGTGCACCTCTTCACGAATTGATGCCGAAGCGGTAACATCGATGGTAGAGTGCCCGCATCGATGGTACGGAGCTGACATCGATGGCAGAGTGTTGACATTGATGGAACACCACCGACATCGTGGTGACATCGATGTTAAAACCCCGACATCGATGGTAGACCCCTGACAACGATTGTAGATCCCGGACATCGACGGTTCACCCCTGACATGAATGTATCGCCAATAAAAAAGAGGGCACGGTAGGATGTCTTTGCACAGATAGTTCATCACTCAAAGTAGTAAGTTGACGGTCTCTTTGTTCTCTGATTTAAGAACCGTACAACGTATATTCCGGAATGAAAAATAAAGATCTAGTTGATTTATCACCTTTAACTTCAACAGAGGAGGATGGAGGGAAGATGTGCTCGATTGTGGAGCCAAATCCCCTTCATGAAACTGAGACGTTGGACTCTGTCGACAGTCCACTTTCCGATCTTATCGAAGCTGGAGAGGAGGTTATCGAGGCAGGAGCGATGTTTGGAGGTGCGTTGGAAATGCACAGATCAACCAACGAGGAGCGAACGGCGCAAAGGAAGAAAATTGTAACCGCAATGAGTGAATTGTTTATTGCACTTCTGTCTCTCTCTCCCTTTCCCTGTCGGCGCTCGCAATCTCCTCGCACTCGGAATGAGCAATTACAAAATACGCACACGAATACCCATTCGCTCAGTAGAGCTCAACGATAAGAAATGGAGAGAAAGAACTGATACAATCACTCGCTCGGTGTGCTAAAACCATCATACAAGAAAATGTAAACCTGTCACCCACTCAACTGAGGATGTTGCAATGTTACCAAGCTGACTTAAACATCCTGGTAAGAAAACAGACCTCTATTCAAGGACGCAGACAGATCTCTTGCAAAAGAAAGGAATTGTGGGATTCATCACCAGATCAGTGTTAAAACTCGTATCCGCATTGGTAAAGAATGTTCGGAAATTAGGTATTCCGTTGTGAGAACCAACAGCTGTAAGGAGAAACGGAAGCTAAATACCATCAGACATCACTTGGCTACGAGACAACAGACATGGTTTCCGCACGTGTTAGGAAGCAAGCATCCGTCCTGGTTGCTCTGGCTAATGCTAACAATCATCTTCATCATCTAACGATTGAGCAAGGCAAGAAGGATCTAATTATGGGGCTGATGGAGTGTGTCAAGAACATTATATTAGGCAATGTAAAATTGACACCCAGCCAGTTAGACAGCTTACGTCGTCATAAGACAGACATAAACCGTCTTGTCCTACGAAAAACATCTCTCAGAGAGCGAAAGAGAATCTTGCAAAGGGAAGATTCCTACCGCTAGTGCCTAAACCTCTTAT
>JAOQGN010109871.1:0-11828 GCA_027564295.1 Himantozoum antarcticum
GGCAGGGCAGGGCAGGGCAGGGCAGGGCAGGGCAGGGCAGGGCAGGGCAGGGCAGGGCAGGGCAGGGCAGGGCAGCTGCAGCTAAGTACCAATTTTGGAAGTCAATGGTATGACGATTGGACTCGTTTATTTGAACTCAGATCGCCTACATTGGAGCAGAGCGCTGCAGACCATATCAATCAGTAGGGTATGTAATATGGCAAGAGTTGCAGCTACAGTAAATACTATAACAATGTTAATTTGTATCTAAGAGTAGAGCAGAAACTACTACCTTGTCAACAATCAATACACCATGTAATAGTTTGCCTCTTTACACTACTCAATGTATAAATTTGTTACCAATTTATTAGCCCAGTCTGTAGTAGGTATAAACAGTTATTTCTTGAGTTTTTTCCTGCAAGATGGTTCTCCATCAGAGCCTTCATCTGTAGATATGTGACTAGTATGTAGAGTCTCACATTTTAAAGAAGAGCTCAGATTAACTATGTCAGAAGTAGCCTGCTGTGGAACTGCATGAACCAACTCAAGGTTTTCTGTACAGCCAATCAGTTCATCATCAGTGGATTCCTGATCTGAACTACTGTACAGTTCAGAGCCAGATAAGTTCAGTTTCTCATTAATTTCTTTACCTGTTTCCTCTTTTACTTTCTAAAATAGCCGTTATAAATAATAGGGTACTTGACTTCAATTGATAGTATATAAGACGGTAGAGGTGGTACAATGGTAATCCTTTCAAATGATTTGCAAAGATCTGGGTTTGAGTTCCATAGACTATGAAGGTTTCGCATTTTATTTTTCGAATATAAAGCCTAAAGCACACGCCCCCAACGCTACAGTGTGCTTGAGGCTTAACATTAACACATGTGCCGTCATCGCTTAATTAATAGACCAGACCCACCTAGGGTTCGCGTAGACATACTAAAAGATAACAGTGTGCACGTTGAGGCAAAACAACCCACCAAGAAAGAAATTGACCAGTGATAATCCCCACATGGCCAGCACCATTATTGAATTACAGGTTTTACCCTATAGGAAGAAATTATTAGCAGACATTTTGGCAAATATCCAAAACAAAATTGAATTAGCGAATTTTATTTTTGGTGACTTTTAACCAGCAAAATTCAAAATCACACAAAGTCTTTATATATAAAATCTTCAAACTCTACTACTAAAACCCTAATTCTGAAACTTTTGAAGGAGTTCAATATCAGCAAAACTAATTTTTGGGAGTATTTTCCATTAGTGAAATAGCTAAATTTAATTTCAACTGATCTTTTTTTCAGTAGGGTATATAATATGACAATCAATATAATTTGAGTATTCAGTCGTCGTGCGTGGTAAGATTATACCAAATCAGAAATTAGTTGGAATTTCATTTGTATAATTCTGTGCCAAATAAATTTCCAGTGCAATTCGACGAGTAATCTGCTCCCAAATACAAAACTATTTTATATGGCACTGTCAGTCTATTTTTCTCCCATAGAAATGTATGGCTCAAACAATTATTGTAATCCAAAGATGATGGGAAGGATGACTTGCATAACGTGATCTGCCAGTTGCGTGACACTGTAGTTTGGGAGGACAGGTTCACCATTAATTACAGTTGGCATAATAGAAGTACGGTAGTGCACAAGTCGAACCAACCTGTAGATTAGCTTTCACCTTGTCTATACTTCTTATTGGTAATGCATTCATAGCCATCAACTGTGGAAGTTTTTCCATAATTCTTTCCAATGCAGGATCATTGGCAGTAAAATGACAACTCCTGTAATCATCCTTGATCAAGTTATAAGCTCTGTAGTAAAAGCCCAAGGCATCCGTTTGATGTTTCAATTTAAGGGGTGTATCTGTAAGAGCATAACAAAACATATCATTAAAGTGAGCAGAATAGAATATTGAATGTAGTACATGAATCTACACATATTACAGTTGAAATAGATTTGATGTCGATGATGATAATAATAATTATTATCTAAGCAATTGTTTAGATACAGATGGGGAATAATTCAGTGGAACAAGGAAGAGCTTGAGAGGATCGATTGAAAGACTAGGAAACTGTTGAATATGCGTGGTGCTCTGCATCCACGGTCAGATGTAGATCGATTATATGTAGCAAGAAGAGAGGGTGGTAGAAGTATGACGTCAGTGGAGGATGTGGTCAGATATGAAGAGCACATTTTGACAAATTACGCAAAAAACAGCGATGATAAAATAATGCAAATAGTAGCAGAATATATAATAAATATCAAATGAGAATGTAACAGAATTGAGTCAGAGTCAGAAGAAGGGACGAATGGACAGGTGGAAAGAGAAGATGATGCATGGACAGTATGTAAGACAGACTGAAGATTCTGCTTCTGTAGAATCGTGGCAATGGTTAAAGAGAGGAAGTTTGAAGAGAGAAACTGGGAGCCTACTGGCAGCTGCACAAGACCAAGCATTAGAAAGGCATAGACTATAGAACTATAATAGAAAGGCACGTATTGAGAAGACCGGAGAATCAACTTTTTTGTAAAATGTGTAAACAAAGCGATGAAACTCTATCACATAAAGTTTGTGAATACGGTAAAATACAAACAGAGTACAACAGAAGGCAAGATAGAGTGTATGAGTTAATGAGCCTTTCCAAGCCATATAATCTACCGCATAGTGAGAGATGGTACAAACACCGAGTGGAGACCATTGTAGAAAATGAGGACGTTAAGATACTGCGGGACTGAGACTTCAATGTATACACAGTAACAAGATTGAGGCAAGAAGGCCAGATATATTGGTGGTAAACAAAGAAGAACAGTGAGTGTACAATCATAGATGTGGCCAGCACAGGGGATTCCAGCACATCGAAGAAAGAAGATAGAGAAGTATGCAGATTTAGTTAAAGAGACTAATAGGTTATGGAATACGAAGGCAACAGAAATACCCATAATAATTGGGGCGGGCACGATAACCAGCAGATTGAAAGATTACATGGCTATTCTTGGAGTAGACATTTTGTTGTGAATTTATACCCCACCCTTCCCCAGTGTTGCCCAAGACCTGCGGCTGACTGTAGAGTATTAACAGCATACCGAGAACTCTTACTTTATTCAACTGGTCCATTCTACTATGATGCCACCTTGTACTGGGTGGTGTATTCTCAGGATATAAACCATAGACACTTGACACCAGCCTGCCTTTCATTACATGCTGTTGTATATATTGTTTACCTTTTACCCTCTACATAGGTCGGCTATCCAGCCTAGCCATGCCCACTCCTTTTTATATATATGGAGCCTTTTGCTCAGAGTGGGCATCATTCGTTCTGATCTCATTGTAAGGGACACATGTCTCATTTCTGATACTTGGTGACCATAATAAATACTTTTTAATTTTTAACTGTTAATTAACCTGTCAGTCTAAGTAGATAACCATCCGACCCCTACCAGGCCGACCCTATCTGACCCCCCTCCTGTGTGCAGGCATAGCCGTGCGCACAGGAGGGGGGGGGGGGGCTTTATTTGTTATTATGTTTCATATGCATATGAACATCATTATAAGTTTTTCCTATTCAAACAGTACTTCCCAAGTTTATTAGTCTAATTATGCCCTTTGTTGTATAATAAATGATAAAATATTTACACTATGATATATTTTGCTATCAACAATGTATGTTTTACAATCAATTTCCTATCTGCTGCATGAGCTGTTTATATTTACAATTCCATGAGTTACTTTTATAACAATCATAATCATTGAATTTCGTTTCAGTTCCTTTAGAACCTCTATAGTGATTTATTATTTAATAACCATTTATCATAATATTTTTTCATATTAAATTCTTTTTCTTATTTTTTTATTATAAATATCCAAATTCAGCTTCAATCTATTTTTAAAACTTCTACTACCTACTAACTACTGCTGCTACTACTTCTACTACTTATGATTATACTGTGAACTACTAGAAATGATAAAAGCATGAACCACGACGGTCAGGAGGGAATAGTCAGTAGACTATACCAAGACTAAAATAATCATTTGACAATGAATACCTTTTGAGAGCAAGTCCTAACACCCTGAAATGTATGACCATGTACTCAGATGTCAGAGGTCAACGTCACGTCCGGCCGCCATGCTTTAAAGCATTTTAATGTTAATAAATGTATTAGACTGTATACCCAACTTCGGGGTCGGCATCTTTTACAAGTGGCTATAAATAATATCAACGCCATTTATTCCCATTGACCAGTCTAGTGTAATGACATTTTCAAAAGGGATTTAATAAGGGAAGCAGGCATGTTTTTGAAAATTTGTAGAATTTAGTTATCTCTAATTGTTTGGAAATTATTGACTCAGCATTTGGATTGAAGCTAGATGTCAAACTGGTGTAATGAAAACCTAATAGAGTTGGTCATAAATTACTTCTTACTAATTGGAATCAACTTCGGATTTCACCTCCTCTGTCAATCTGTTTCATGGAGGCAACAAAATTGTATTACCTCTATGGTCTGTGCCAGATTGCTCCTTAGCAAACCTTAGTCTTACTGGGGGTAGGCCCGGATTGGGCGCCTCACGTTTCAAAGTACAATAGCCTAAGTTAATATGATATCCAGTCAGGTTTGTGTTTAGTTGTATGCGCATGTGTTATCATAAAACTCCCTACGGCTCGCTCCGCTCGCCTCCCGTCGTGAGATAAATTATATAAATTATGCACAACGAAAGTCCCTGATTGTGATTCAGAAATTTCATAATTGTATTGTTTAAATAAATAAAATTAAGAACATATTACATGTAATAAATTTGAAATTAAATTTGAAACTTTATTATATCTTAAAAGATCAGTATTAATTTTAAATCTACAATTTAATTTAGTATTGCAATAAAGTATTGACATTTTGATAATAACAACTGGCATATATCAGACACTGTTTCTAACAGAATGTGCAGTGCAGTGTATTTATAATTTTAAATAAGAAGTAACATGCAAATAATAAAATTGATACTAACAACAATTATTATTAGGGAGTACGGATAGCTCAGTGGGATGAGGACATCACACTGCTGACCCAGGTTCCATTCCCATGTGCCACTTTACTCGATTTTAAAACCTGAAATTTGCCTGGATCTGCTCCAACCCTTAATTGAGAGCAAAGCGGGCGCCATGTTAAAGCGGCCTTGGCCACAATATTTCTCAATTGTGAGACAACAAACGGATTTTAACCCTTAACCTATCCTATTAAAATTATTGCGGGAACTGCGATACAAAATTTATGTTAGAAAATTCAGAAAGCAAATTGTTTTAAATTGTTTGCATTTGGGCTCAAAGGCAAACAGGGAAAGACAGAATGCTAGATCACCAGTTCACCGGTGCATTAGGTACTTTAGGTACTTAGGTGCTTTAGGTACTTAGGTACTTTAGGTACTTTAGGTACTTAGGTGCTTTAGGTAATTAGGTACTTTAGGTACTTAGGTACTGTAGGTGCATTAGGTACTTCGGAAGCTGGAAAATGCAGAACTGCAGGACAGTGCAGAACCGTGATGTAAATTACATAATTTCCTAAATAAACAGGGTGGACACAATCCCAAAACAGGCCAAACAAGTTACACATTTCCACAGACAAGGTTCCAAGGCAGGAATATACATTCAAACGGACAATATTCCAAAGCAGTTCCAATATTCCAAAGCAAAGTAATCCTAACAGTCCAAAATAAAAGATCACTGTCTGCCATCAGTGCACCAACGGTTTGCTTGACTGCCAGTTTGACTATTGATATCAGTTCGACTGCCAGGGGCTTGGAGCAAGTGCTTGCAACCATATGCAAGCCTGAAATTGCTAATTGTTAAGATATAATCGTAATATACCAACTAATACAAACGAATTTGGACAGTGTAACCAATGCTAACGTTATACAAATACAATACACCACCACTACTACTTAATAAAAATTATTGCGATATTGTATCTATTACAAAAAGAGTGAAATATTACATTTTCACACTGCATTCTCACAAGGGAGACACTCAACTCACGGGACTCACAATGCTTAATGGTATGACTAGGTTTGTTTGCTATGAAAATTTCTGTGACACCTCTCATTGGAGTGATTAGGTCGAGATGCTTTTTTTATGCAGTTAAGAAAATATAGATCTATCATAGAGTACAATTAGCTTATCCGCTGTCTATGACAGTTGCATTTAGTGGAAACGTGGGACTTATTTTATTCTACTTTGGAGTTGTGTCCACCCTTTGTATTCAGGAAATTCTGCAGATTACATCTGTTCCGCACTGCACTGTTGTGCAGCTGCGTTTCTGCACTGCGTTTTCCAGCTACCGTAGATACTCGGTGCATTATACTTGGGCACTGCACGTTATCAAATGCATGTGTCTGCTAAATATATGCAAGTTAAAAATATTAATATTATAATATTTATTATTGTGATATTAACATTTTTATTAATCATGTATGCCTACTTTATTTAAATGTGTTTATGCTTTGAAATTTAATTTGAGATTTTAAATCTTTTCTTATACTTTTCTTCATTTAACAATACACCGGTGTATTGTTAAATGAAGAAAAGTTTATTAGAATAGAATCACCGTTTATTCTACCGACTGTCGTGGTTCATGATTCTATCATTTCTAGTCTAGGTTAATTAAAGAAAATATGAAAGACTTTGGAGAAGCTTCTGTGATTACATTGAGGGGGGAACAGCATGGTCAACAAAGAATCCGATGGGAAGAGAAAGTTTGTGCGAAAGAAACATGGCAGTGGCTACAGGAAGTCTGAAGAAAGAGGAGAGCCTGACAGTGGCAGCACAAGATCGGGTATTACGCATCAACTACAGAAAAGCTATAATCGAAAAAGAGGAACTATAATGATTATGCCGAATGTGCAAAAAAAAATCAATGAGACAGTCAATTATATGATCATCAGTGAATGCTTGAAACTAGCTCAGGGAGATTGCAAGAGAAGACATGTCAAGGTTGCAGCAGCGGTGCAGTGAAGTCAATGCAGGAAATATAAGATACATAAAGATATGTCAAAAGTGGTAAGAACATTGGGCAGTGCCTGTTACAGAGAATGAGAACATCAAGATCTTATGGGACTTCAATATCTAAACTGACAAAATAATCGCAGCTAGAAGACCAGATATTGTAGTGCTAAACAAAATGACAAAATATTGTCAAATTATAAACGTAGCAATACCCGGTGATGTGAAAACATGGGAAAAGGAGAGTGAGAAGATCGAGAATTATCAAGATATAGCCAGAGAGATCAGGTGGCTTTGAAACGTAAGAACAGAAGTTATACCAGTATGCATTGGTGCACTAGGTATCATATCTAATCGCCACATATCATACTTGGTCCTGCTTGGTATAAATTTACCCGTTGAAACTCTACAAAAACCTAGCTTGCTTGTTAGAGTAAGAATCCCTTGACAGGCGCTAGAAACCTAAGGACCGGTCGTAGCCTATGAGAAATACCAGACAATATCATCTGTAAAACAACTTAGATAATAATAATAGTAATAATAATAGTAATAATAATAATAATAATAATTAGTGATAATAATAATACTAAATTTACAGTATTTATTGATCTAAATGTGCACCTTTCGTGTATTTGCTAGTATACACCGCTAAATAGTAGCAGTATGTGCCTTGGCATTCATAAGCACTGAGTAGACGTTCGTTGGAAGAATATATAGTAGGTCTCAAAATCCTAACAACTTCAGCACCAAATTTTTTGGCCATTGTTAGTCTGGCCATAATTTCCACAGCTCTTGATTGCCCACACGCGTCTTCTCTATAAAGTACAAAAGAGATGAAATTTGTCATATCATGTATTACCGAGTTCCATAAAAAATATGTAGGTCTTAAATTCTGCCAGAACAAGCAGAAATATGTATTATGTCAACAGATTTTAAATTTTAGCACATTTCTACTACTAGGAAGAGGCAGTAGATGTTAATGCAACCCATAAAATTGTAACTAGATGATATATTTATGATACAATAAACACGCATAATATTTTGTAGTAAACCTGAGATAGCAAAAATTCAAGACATTAGAAGTTGTTGATGTATAAAATGAATCGAGTTGGACCAAATTTGTATTCTGTGGCAAAGGAGTAATCATTTAATAAATCTTACAGCATATTAGCCCAACTGCGCATTAGAATGGCATAATTGTTAAGGTTCTTGGCTGCCACAGAGCTGTTGTTCATTCTCCTTGTTTCAAATTGTTTCACCACTTTGTCATGAAAGTATTGAGCTTCAGTATAGAGGTCGCTGGCCTTCTTGACCTCAAAGTTCTGAACAGCTTCTATGGTTCTATAATCTGCCAATTCCATGTATACACTAAAATATTCGACACAATTACTACAGACTATTAGTTAGCACCCTTTATCATTCAATATTTCCGGTGACGTAAGACACGGTGTATAGTTCGAAAATAAACAATACATATCCTGCAAAATCGAAAATTATATAATAGAATGGCAGTTTACGTTGAAAATAACTACAAAAATATCCAGCAACTTTTCACTCTATGAGGCATCAAGATTTGCAATTCAGTAGTTACCACCATTACATATTCCATACTATCATTACATATTCCATACTATCATTGCATATTCCATCGTTACATTTCCCAGAGTATTGTAAACCTTCAGATTAGATGAATGAACGCCTACCCGCAGAGCCTTGGCACTGCTCCCACAACTAGCAAAGAAACCGAGGGGAAGGCAGCGCACTACCTGGTTAAGCAAATTAACCAAGAACGAAGTAGCATTAATATTGATTTAGAGAGAGCATATCATTTAACTAAAACTAGATTTGTATCAAGGAGTGTAGTCAGTATGGTTTCTATAAACTACCGTCTATCACTGTTTCCATGGGGCTGTTGATATCACATTCTGGCGATGGAGTGGAAGCCGCTTTCCCTCGTGCCTGCTTCCATGCAAATAAACAGCATGCGCTTTTACTGACTAATCGCGGGAGTTGTCTATTCACAACTCGCAGTTTTCAACTGCATTACGACATACAGACCTAGTTGCAACGTTTCCGGAAGAAACATAAATTATAATTTTAGAAATAAATCCCGGTCAACAAATCAATTATGTTTACTGGCCATATTACCAACATTGCCAACATTTCTTGCTAGAAGGAATTTTCTTATGACTAACATATTAATGCTGGCTTCAATGAGATACCTTGCCAAAGCAAACAACCACGGAATGTATGGAAATTGAATCAGTAAGGTTTTCAATTAATATTATTTGTTTTATTTTATCTGTGATATGTTTTATTTCATCTGTGCCATCTACAATGCGCTTAGGGTGTTTCCATGAATCGGCACGTTAGAGAATTCGATTGCTCCAAGCGCTGTGACTTTGGCTATTTTTGCAGCACAATCACCCTGTTTCCATCTACTGCATCAACCGCATTCCCTTTAGACGTGCTCTCAACAGCCACATGCAAACATAGTGTATGTGCACCTGCACAATGTACAAACGAACCAGATGGTGATGAGAGTGTAAATCAGCCACAAACCATTTACTGTCAAAGCTATTATAGCAGGATTGTATTGCGTTAAGTCTGTTTAGAAATACTTCTGATCATATTCCAATAAATAATGTCAATGTCACGGTGGCTTAGCAGTGTAAGCTTGCAGTTATGACGCAAGTTATATGCAAAGACATGGGTTCGAGTCCCACCGTTGACTAGGAGGTTTTCGTCCCGTTGAAGGTTTCCTCCTTGCCCATATTGAATCTCTATGCCA
This sequence comes from Himantozoum antarcticum, assembly GCA_027564295.1. Lineage (NCBI taxonomy): Eukaryota > Metazoa > Bryozoa > Gymnolaemata > Cheilostomatida > Bugulidae > Himantozoum > Himantozoum antarcticum. Next base: position 9,762 of record JAOQGN010109871.1, read on the forward strand.
ACATCTGTGGCATGGACTTCCCTCGAGTAGCTCTGTTATTGAATTATCTCAAAACCACGTACCAATAATATCGCTGGGTCAGTGAACAACAAAACAAAACTTACATGGGCTCTAGTATTAGAACATGAGGTGTGTATTCCTCCTTGGCACGCTTGCAGCAAGCATAAGCTTCTTTGATGGCCGAAACACTGGATGGGTTAGCTAACCAAGTAGATTCTGCCTGCACTAGTAGTATGTGTATAGCGAAATACCTTCGTACTCCGACCCAATCCGGAGACAGATGTCTTAACTTTAGATTCTTTAGCGCTTTGCCCAAGGCATCTGTGCGTTTGTTGATCAAAATGATATCATTGCGTTCTTTCAGCCATGGAGCTTTTGTGTAGAGAGAACCGGTAGCGTAGCCATATATTGCTTTACAGAAACTAAACAGTTCAGGCGATGTGCTGCTTATGTGCTTGGGATCGACTTCCTCCGATCGATGTTTAAGGACTGCATCCAAGGCCCTCCAGTCTTCTTCTGCTGTTAATATCACAATGTACAAAGCAGAGATGAGCACTCTATGTTTGGGATCGCTGATAGTTTTTGTAACAATTTCATTCAGCGCTCTCATCAGATATCCATCAAAGCAGTCATAATGATGATGAAGACACAAGAACAAGTAGACTATGTCATTGGTTGTTCTAAGCTGAGGGTTAGCTGGCCCCTTTGAAAACAGTAGGTATGGATTTTCTGAATCTGAAATTAACTGTAAAACGATTCGAAAGTTGGCTCTGTCATTCATGAATCTTGTGCATACTTTCTGTACAAAGTCAGCATTACGAGGTGATACGGGTACACAGTCCTTGCCGATGTCCACTAGTTGCGATATGTGACAGGAGATGAATCGCTCTTGTAGCTGAGAATAAATATAAATATATTATTGGAAGGGTGAAGATATGATATACTCAGATTAATGTATGGGAAACATACCAATCTCGTGCACATTTATGGACAAGGATTCACTAGGTACGCACTGCATGTCATTAAATATTATTTTAAAATATTCTTTGATATCAAAAATGTTGTTATGTTCCCTCCCGTAACAGCTATGCATTCATCAAACAGTTTGGGCAAAGCCAAAAAATATCATTATGGTCGTGAATGCTTTCATAATGAATAAATCCAATATAAATGAATTACAAATAATCTGAAATCTATCTAAAATTAAACGCAGTAAGGAATGCCCATTTTTGCATGGCTTGAGCAAGAAAATAAAAAGAATTGCTCTAAACTTGAATGTCCTCTACCCGACACAGAGTAAGGCAATTGTTCTAGTTTGGTTTGCTTTTGTGATGGATGGGGACATTTGCATCTATTTGATAGGCTATATACTAACAATAGATGCTGCACTCGTTTTGTTTCAGTATAAAACGTCAGAAAAATGTTTGAAGTTGGTAGCTGTACCTGTTTGCAGGACCATTCAATTTCATATCAAATTGATAATACACTAAAAATTACAATAAAGTGAACGTTTCCATTAGGGCTACAACGATTTCTTGAGAAGAAAATTCGGGAATAAAAAATCGCAAAGTAGAAAATCGAGATAATCACAATGTTGTACCTCAAAAAGTTACAGCCAAACAGAGCTGCCATGTAATCTGCAATCTTAGTAAAAAAAAAGAGCAAAATAATTCAATAAAATAATTCACTCAAACAAATTAATGAATAATGATTTCTGCTTTTCGGCTTCCATTCCTGATCAGTTACAGAGAAATATATTTTAGCAAATTTTCAGGCACACAAATAATCAAATTGATTAGGATGGAAAACACTGAAAAATCAAATCACAAAAATTGATATCATTTTTGTGAATTGCTGCAGGCCTAGTTTCTATAGTGCTGGGACACATCCCGGGGGCTTAGTGGTCTAAGTTTGCAGCTATGACGCAAGTTATCTGCATAGACATGGGTTCGAGCCCCACCGTTGACTGGGAGGTTTTCGTCCCGTACACGGTTTCCTCCTTGCCCGTATCGAACCCCTACGCCAACATCTGTGCCGTGGACTTCCCTCGATTAGCTCTGCTATTGG
>JAOQGN010109982.1:0-11827 GCA_027564295.1 Himantozoum antarcticum
GATTTATATTTTTTATGCTTTGGTTTAAATCTTTATTTACAAGTTATTTCTAGTGCAAAATGTGATACTAAATGTCAGCCAACCGAGTTAACTTGTTTATACAGCTAAATAAAAATATTAGCAAAATTGACAAGCTCTAGAAACACATTAAAAAAGGGATTTGCGATGCCGTTTTCTCCGACGCCCTAGAGGCCTCTTACCCGTCGATTATGACGCCGGCTTCATGACAACGCCGTATGACGTCACACTTTTCTGTGTATCACGTAACAATCGAGGGATTCTATACGACGCCGTCGAGCTAAAAACGTGATGCTAAAACTCTCTATTATAATTGTTCCAATTCCAAGCACCGGCATCAGAGTATTTAGGTACACTAAAGGACATCGTAGATGGAGGATACCTATTACATGCAATCAGGATCAAGAAAATACTCATATTATAAATAATATAAATTAGAAACAAACCATTTTGTAGCTAATTCTACAAAATATATATTGTAAATATTTAATATTCATCATTAAACAAAACTGCATGGAAACACTCATTGCGCAGAGCGGACCTACCACTGCTAGCGATCCAATATGTATTAGTATTTTAAAACAGTTGGCCAAGCTTACATGAGAAGAACGGCAGACAGACAGACAGCCTGAACCCATTATAGCAGGGTTGGCCCGTCTCCAACTTGATATCTGTCTTGCTTTGGCTTCCACACCTCTTGTTTTTGCTATTTCCGTCTTCATATTCCGAGACTTTTGTCGGAGACGACCTGGTTTAAATTCAACTTAAAAACTAGGTAACATGAAAATCTCCAATACTGCGCCTACATGTAGCTGTTATAAATTATTATCAACATAGAGTGTCTCTTTAATATCTAGTAGGAGCAGGCAAGCAAACAACTATGTGTCAGTCACATTAATTGGTTGGAATGTTATATGGCGTTTAGTAACCTGAGATCCCGAGATTGGTGGTTGGTTTTTGGGGTTTAGATCCCTGGCTATGGCGTACCATACTACATCTCTACCGGTAGACTTGCAGTGTGACGTCCAGTAGCTTGTGATCGAAACCCAAAAACTTCAACTTCAAACCACCAATCTCAGGATCTCAGGTTACTGAATGCCATAATATAACATTTCAACATGATTTCTATACAATGAATATCATGTTATTATTTTGCATAGTATAAAGCATACTATAATGTACATAATACTCCAATGTACTATGTGTAGAATAAATATTGTCGTATAACTTAGTAATAGTTGTACTAAGTCCCATTGGCCATTGTTACTGTTCACTGTTAATAGTATCAGCGGTGGGCACGATTTAGAAATTTCAATCGCGATCAATGTTTCCCGGGAAAAGTTGATCTTCAGTTAATAATGGAAATCATCTTGACTTAGGCTGCTTCAGCTATTGCCATATATTGAAGAAATAAAGCTGAAGTTGCGTTACATGATGTTACATTTGATCCGTACAGTTCATAATTGTTGTTTTGATGGATTGTTCACATCGAAAGGCTCGCCACATGAGATTAATGAGTGTTTATTTCTAGGGTGGTAGTTCGATAGAGTCGGTTTACTTGACAAAGGAAGTCTGGCAAGACACAGTATTTGCTTTTGTTCATGTGACCATGGTTTGAAATGGAAACAAAATGACTCACAATGGTTATCACACGCATAATGTAGCTATTATATAGCAGAATTCCATTTTGGAATGTAGTGATTCTGCTTGAAAATCCTAGCATTAATCAGAAGCCAGATTAATCGAGTTACATTGAATTAATCGGTTTAATCTCAGTTAATAACTCGATTAATGCCCACCACTAAATATTAGATATTATAGTATTATGTTGTAACGTGTACGCTGCTTACTAGTAAATTATCTGTAATATAAAAAGTATTTTAAATTAATATTTGTACTTTATACCACGGGTATAATATACCACGGGTATATTTGTACGAGTACCACGGGTCGGTCGCAAAACGTTTTGTAAGCGGTTGAGATGCCCACAGTAGTTCGAGTGTGGGCATCTCAACCGCTTACAAATCACTTTTGCGATCGACTTGTGCCTCGTACTAAGAACTAAATCTAGTCAGTAAACAGTAACCAGTAAGAATTAAGATTACTTTATCCAAAATCCAAAGGTCTCTTTGATTACAGTTACACTAAAACAATTATAAATATCACACTAACCTTGTATGTAATGCATTTCCACATATTGAGCAAAAGTTGTCTGATGATTTGCACACAATAAATTTATGCAAGTATTGCAGATACCCATTCTTCTTGACAATTGAGACTACAACCACACTCAATGGAGTTAATTGCAGGACTGAGCACTTATTAAATGGGCAGGGTTCTAGAAAAATATTGTAGGTGAAAAAGAGATTACGGGTTGAGAAGTTGTCTTCTCCATACCAAAATAGAAATGGTGTATGAAAGACTAGATAACTCCTTAGTAGTCATATCTTAAAATCTGAATGTTTTTACCCTCATTATCCTTTTTACCCCTCCTCTTACTTTTTACCTCTTACTTTAGAATTTTACCCCCGCTTTTTGCTTTTTAAACCAACATCTTGATTTTTACCCCCATTTTTTGCCAGCACTTTTTACTTTTTACCTCATTTTGACCCCCCAGTGCTTCTGTACCCGTGAAATCTCTGTGACATTCCTAAGTGCTTTTTCCTTACTGTTATCCCATACTATTGCTCTACAAAGGTGTGCTTCTGGCCAAGGACATAGAAACCACATCCCGGCACCCTGAGGCTGCACCCTACCTGGGTCATTGGTTGTACCCAACAACAGATAGTTCTCTTGTGGTTGTCATTGGTTGCACGGCATACCAACGTTACACGGCATACACGGTTGCACCTACCAACGGAGAGTTCTCTAGTGGTCTCCTCTCAACATTTCCTTGCCTCAGTTCTAGTCACTGCTGTAGCCCTACTCTATAGGAGTGGGGAACAAATGCTACAATATATGCTATGACAATAAGCTACATCATTGTTATTATAGAATAAGACATTTATGAGCATTTTATGCCTTAATGGGTGCATATAGATTGTGCTGCAGAAAACTCATGGTTTTCCTACGACACATGCCATCGTAATTTATGACAAACCGCAGTAAACTTCCACCTGCTCGGTTTCCGCAGCAACAAGGAACTCTTACTTTTTTCTGACAATAAGAAATCACATTAATGAAAAAAATCACAATCACTGTAAGTAGACTAGGCACATAAAAAAATCGGGGGCTTCAGCTGTAAATTACATTTGTTTTGTTTATATTGATTGTAAACTGGGGCTATATCCAACCATCCTTAGGGTATATAAACAAATTTTGAGGTACGATCGCTATAATTATCAGCAGGAAATTTAAAAATGTATGCATTCATTATTGACATAGCAATCTAATAAGATGCCAGGTGTTTCCACCCAACAAGCACTGGAGCTATGTTTACAATATAAAATACCAAAGAATCCTTCACGAAAATTTTGAAAAATCCTCGATTGTTACGAGGAATGCAATGGCTTATCACGGCATTCGCAGTCAGGTTCAATGGCACAACGCCACTCTCCACCTATCGCAACACGTCGTCTAGTTGTGACTATCTGAACGGCAATGCATGTGTGGCAATTAAATTTGGGTATTTATTATTGTAGCAACAGAATCTTGATGTGCCCAATATCAAAGTGAAATGTCTATTTATCAGCACAAATATCTACGCACCCACTATAGTACTTAGTCCGAGAGAGATTGAGGAACGAACCATCCACAGGGTTCAGCCCTAAACCCATGTTTGAATGGAATGTTTCTAATTAACTACATAGTGATAACACATAAATGGGGAGTAATTATTGAGGTTGCAGTGAAAAGGTATATAATATATTAAATATAAATCTATATCCAAATATATTATATTGAAGTGACTGACGTTATCACTTCAGTTCCTGTTGTGCCGGTTATTGTGGGACAGACAATACACAGAGAATAAGGCAGGATTGGCGGGGCCTAAACAGATATAATATGTTTATTGGCCCTTGGAGCTCAGGTTCACAACAGTAGGAGAAGAATGGCAGTAATCAGAATAGTAGTTAATGATTCAGCAATAAATATAGTAGTACGTTAAACACGTCTGATTACTTCAAAGAATATCACACAACTGAAATACATGGACGATAATTACAATAGCAGTTAAGTAGGCTATGTGCTATAATAGATTACTGCTATTATATATTGTTCCTTCAGTCTACAAGCTTACATTCAAGTGTAGTTATGACAAGTAGTATTGCCTGGCTAGTAGATAGTCACTGGCAATAGAGATCCGAGTGGCTAGTAACTGTCCATTACATTAGTTGTACAGGATACATGTAAGCTCTCTTGGTTTATAAAGGATAACTTGATCTCGATCCTCACACCATACTGCATAACTCTGTAGTACAGCCATCAGATATACAGCATACGAGCGGCTCCTATCAACTGGTAGTTATCCTTCTCCCCTGATACTGGAAGATGATCCAGCACTGGCACAGTCTTCAGGCCAAGAGCTGTCTGACAAGGAGATTGGTAAGAATGTCCAGACATAACAATATTATAGCAGGTGAGCAAGCAAGTATGAAATGAATGGGAAATATACTGAACCATAAGTGGTAACTTGCACTTCTCGATAAATGAGTGGAAAGACCAAACTCTATAAAGTTCCATAAACCTGTGGCTGTTTTGTGCGCGAGTCATCCCCCGGGGGAAATAACAACATCAGTGGTATTTGTATTCCATCCAGTACTTTATATTGATATCCAGAGTGTCCACCTGGTCAAAATAATGTTAATACAGTCAGACTATTCAAGCCCACCTTATGGATACTGAGCTGGGGACTGAGCTGGTACCAGGATGTAGAATACTTCGGGCAATGGAATTTGCAGGAGTTGATCATTCTCAGTAAGCCTTGTGTGAGCTCCGCCCACATTTTAGGCTATCTTCATATTATCAAGACAGCACACAATAATTTATAGCGGTATTGCATTCCAGTCTGCTTCCATGTATTGCATTTCAGAGATGCAGCTGCTTAAATTCCCCAAAACTCATATGAAATTCTATAGAGCTCAATTGAGTTTCGCACCAGAAGTGAATGAAGTGGATTAGCCAATGCAAATAAATTTCTGCAAATAAAGGTTTGTGTAAGCTCCGCCCACATTCTAGGCTATTGTTGTCAGAGTGTGTATTTGGAAAACTACCAGAAATGTTTTCCATTGTTTTTCAGCTATCTTCATACTATCTAGACAGCACACACAGAAATGTATGGGGGTGTTGCTTTCCAGTCATGAGATGTAGCCGCTTAAATTCCCCAAAACTCATATGAAATTCCACCAGTTCAATTGAGTTTCGCACCGGAAGTGAATGAACTGGATTAGCCAATTAACAAAAATGTCTACCAATGCGTGTTGGTTTATTCAATGTAGCCACTTCTGGTGTCAACTACCATAATGTCTAATGTAAAGGTATATGATTTTGAAGGTTCAAACCACTGATATTTGTTAAATGGAAAACTCTACTGGTATCATTTTTTTTGGAATTGCCTTTCTGATGGTATGTCAATCCATAGTTGAGATCATTTTGAAATGTCTCTAGTAGTTTTGGAGTTCCCAAACTTTTGATAATTGCGTATTGCTGCACTGTAGTCACTATTGCAGTTCAATGTCCTCCATCGACAACAAGTATCACTCCTGAATTTCATTTGATCTCTACGTGTGCAATGCAAACTTTACATACTTGAAATATGAGAATTTTGCTAACAGATTTTAGATTAAAGACAGAGGACAATTTATACCATATTTGTTTGTACATAATAACAATTATAACTGCTAATGGTAATCAATGAGAATATCCTGAGCTCAAGCAAGTTAATGCCCTTTTATTTTGCATTCAGCGTGATTAAAACGAAGAGTAAATAGAGTGAATGGAATATGATTTGCTCTAACATGAACTTTCAAATGATATAAATATATATGTCATGGATGTTCTGGTAGCAATAGCAGTATATACTGCAACAATATTGTAGTTGTATGCACAATCAATCATTTAATCTATATAAAGTTTTAAACTGTGTCAAGATAGTCACTTTCACAGTTTATATAGCACTTGAAAGCCGTTCCACTTAATGACAGAAAATGTGAATGGTGTTCAGTACTAAGTGATTAGCTAACACTTTGCAGAGATCCACATCACCACAACTCCAACTACAACACTGTGTATAACGCAGGAAGCTACACTGTCTGTGGTACAATGCAATGGGTTAGCATCCTTTACCTTGTTGTCAATGTTGTAACATTGTACTTGACAACGGTATCTGCCAAACCAGGAAACGGTGGGTCAAATGCTTGTACTTGCACTGAGAATACATTTGAGTACCTGGACAATACATGTTATGGGTTGACAACTCAAAAGCTGAAATTTGCGGAGTCTCAGGAATATTGTGTGGGTCATAATGGAGTGCTAGCTGCTGTAAAGTCTGTTGAGGTTGAGCAACTAATCATGAATATGCTGGAGGCTGCCAACAGTGAGTTTGATATTACTAATTATTTTTGCCTTTTTGATTTCAAGGTTGAGACATTTCTATACTGCCTACTGCAATCAATTCAGCTTTTATGTATTTAAGCCAAAGTTAGTGGTGATGTGCATATGTATGATTATGTATGTGTATATTATGTGTAGCAGATCTGTATGATGATGTGTGGCTGGTGTGTAGCTGAACTGTATGATGATGTGTGGCTGGTGTGTAGCTGATCTGTATGATGATGTGTGGCTGGTGTGTAGCTGAACTGATCGCTGATACATAGCTATGGCTTGTCTAACCAATATTGCCAGGAAGCAAAATTAATTGTATTGTATTGTATGCATACGATCGTATTGAGTTCAATTGAGCTTGACACAAGGAGTGAAGGAAGTGAATTGGCCGTTCAAATTGAATATCTGCCAACGCATGTTCGTTTCTTTAATGGAGCCACTTCCGGTGCCAACTACCTGAATGTCCAATGTCTAATGCCACATGACTTTTGAGGATTTTAACCACCCATATTTGAAAGACGGGAGATGCACCTCCTGTCTTCGAACATTGTCACAAGGAAAGTTTTGGGCGAGTCCAATGATTCACAGCTGCTTTACAAAGCTGGGTTCATGATCACATATTGCTAGCTGTAGCAGCATTTCACTAACATGCTAGTGTACAGTACAGGTTGGTATATGTGTAGATCTGGCTTAGGAAGGCAAAATATACAAATTGTTTTTGAGGTCGAATAAGTGGCTGAGATCAAATTGATTAAAATCTCCTCGTATTACGAATATATTTGCGTGCTTTGTAGCTAGCTGAGTGATTGGTCTGTGAGGTGTATGATACTGCGATTATACCTTTGATGGTATTTATACAGTCATTATTATAATAATTATGTTGCTGATTGTGTATGTCGCTAACTTTGAGCCATAGAGAACATATAATTTTAGAGATATAATTTCAGTTATAAATTCAGTGCTTTAACAAAGATTATGTTGTGGTCAAATATTATAGTGGCAAATATTATGAAGTAATTCGAGTTGGAGTTACATGTATGCTTCTTTGAAAATGTGTTAAGAATATGGGAATATAACTCCAAATTCCATAAAAGAGGGAAAATAACTCCAAATTATGTATAATTGTATATGTAATATGCTGTTTTTTAACCAGATAACCAAGCCATTAATAATTTACTTATTTCCAACATTATTCTCTTGATACCCAAGCTTATGGAAACATTAAATATATGTGCCTTTGGCAATTCTGTTTTAGCAATTTCTGTTTGTTGCTTCTTATTTTAACTTAGCACATAATAAAGGTTAGAGTTATCAGCCCCTTAAGTTCTTCAGACCATGAGAAGAATTCGCACTAAATCCTTACCGCACGAGTTTAAATATTTACAGCAAGAGATAACATAAAGTAGCTCACAATGATATTTACAGCAAGAGATAACATAAAGTAGCTTACAATGATTACTTCACCATATTTTCATTCATCATCACGTCTATATTTATGATACCATAACAAGAACTCACAAGCAACATTTTACCGCTTGGAGGTGCCAATGTATATACAGATTATACTATGTTTGGAATGACTAATATACCTTCTCAATTGAAGAGGTGTCACTTTGAAATGATGAATAGGACAACTTATATAATATCATTAGCTTGTGGCTGGGACCACACATATTACTTCTGAATTGAAGGGAATTTGCATGTATGATGGTCGAAATTGGTGGGATACACTGTATATTTATATATATATGTATGTATGTATACTAGAAATGATAGAATCATTGAACATTGAAGTCGAAACTGTCATTAACGGTAGTGTAAAGATAATGAAAAGTAAAAAGAGATTTAACATATGAAATTAAAAGGATGATGAGATAAATCAAAAAATAAGTTTTACGTTTCTCAATCTTTATTTAATAAATATTTATATTCAACTAATAGTTATTGTCTTTGTACCCGAAAATATGAACCCAATAGTTGCATATATAATAGTAGCAATTTGTTTAATTTTCAGATAAGGCCACACAACAGTTAATTGTAAGGTATGAGTTGTGTTCACATTTTTGACCTAAACTTGGGAGCGAGAGGCATTTTATTTTAACCATTTATCATCTTATGGAGTTCAAAAGTCAAGTGAGGGAAGATAAGTTATTTTATAAAAATGTCTTTTGCTACACGTGAGCGTAAAGTTGTTTATATTTTTCTTTTAAATTTTGAATTTGGGAGTGCGAGTTTGCTTTTAATTTTGATCATGCAAGATTTATAGGCCTTTATTTTATGTCATAACATAATGAGACGATAATTGTCAAAAATACATCTGAATGCTAGCTAAAGATCAATTTTTGGCCAAATTTACAGAGTTTAGTTTAGAAGCCTGTGAGGGAATAGCCTAATTACACTTTGAAAAATACAGTTAGAAACAGTATGTTTCTAGATGGCCCTAGATTGTGGTTTGGGTTTGGATAGGGGCACATAGTTTTCCCCCCATCTAGTGCCTTAGATTGTCGTTCTTTTTTGATCTGTAATTTGCGAATACACATGGATTTGCCTGGGAATGCCGGTAATAACATTTTATACAGGCCGAGTCACAGAGGCTTATGATCTATCAGCTTTTTGATTTTTGCATTTACTAATGTGTGTAAGAGGTGTGAGTGATGATTTTGATTTTGTTGACATAAAAATGGCATGAGTAAGTGGACACAGATCTATCAATTAACTAGGCCACACTCAGTTAATTGTCAGGCCTGTTTCCACATTTTTCACCTACTCATGGGAGTGAGGGAGGTGTTTTAGTTACATTTTATCACTTTATGGAGTTGAAAAGTTAAGTGAGGGAAGAGAAAACTTATTTAAAAACAAATGTTCTGCCACGCGTGAGAGCAAAGTTATTTTTATTTGGAGAGTGCCTACCATTTTTTAACTTTGGTCACGTAAAAATTATTGTTTTTATACAAAAATATTATAAAATTCTGAGAAATACATGTTAATGCAAGCAAAATGTCATTTTTTTGGCTAGAGTTGCAAAGCTTGGTTTGGAAGCCTGTGAGAGCCTGTAATAAAACTTTATACTGGCTCCGCCACAGAGGACCATGATCTATTACACCGAGAGCGAGTGAGCCTTTTCATTTTCAGATTTACTAGTGTTTGTAACAGACGTGAGTGAGGATCTTGATTTTCTTGACCTTCAAAATAGCATGAGTGAGTGGACACAGTCCTAACAATTTACTGAATGTGGTCGAGTGTGACCCAAGACGATTAAAATTCTGATTTTTGAAAACACTATTTACTTACATTGCTATTATATGCATGTATATCAGATATATTGATGAACTGCAATGAGTGCTGCAGAGTGCTCATACCTTAATGTGTCAAAAGACCATTGTAATAATCAATTTAAAAATGAAATTCTGTTTCGATAGTTTTTGTTGAAACATAATTTCATTCCTTAAATTGATTTTTCTCTAGGGACTATTATATTTAAACTGAAATTACGTGTTAATAATTGTTCTTATTATAATAATAATGTAAATAAAAGTGATTATAACAATAATATTAAATGAGAAATAGTATTAGAAATAGGAATTAATGTTAAATTATACCAGGAGCTGTCATTGATTGAAAAAACAAAATAAATATTATATTAAACTGATATTATAGATATGACGCATAGTTCTATGTTGATATAAGTATACTTCTGGTATAATATGATTTTTATTATTGATGAAAAAATAAAAATAAAATATATGTGCGATTATAATTTACTATTTGCATCTATTTATGTATATTATTATATATTTAATTTATAATTTTGTTATATTCAAATATATTTCACACAATGAGAGTGCAAACAAATACCGCCAATAAAACAGTAGCATTGTCCGTTTTGTATTTGCGTGTTTTGTATTTGTATTTTGTATTTTGTATGTTTTGTATTTGTAACTTTAGACTATACCAAATACCTATAAAGCTATACCAAAAACCTGCAAAGTAAATATGGTATAGTAAAAATGAGAAATAAATTTAAATGTAGTTGCAAAGGGTTTTAATATAGTATGATAATGTAACAGAGAAGATGCTGTAGTTGATGCTGTAGGAAGTTGATGCTGTAGAAAGATGCTGTTGTTGGATATTATATCAACAACAATATACCATAGCTATAGATTATATATGTGAATAAATATTTTGATGATGGTGAAAACAGGCGAAATATATCAATTTTATAAAAGTACTCACATTCACAATATATTCTAATCGAGTTGCAATGAAATTTAATGATTGTGTACTGGTAATAGTAGCAGTAACAATCATCAAAATTCTAGGTCTAAAGGATCGAATTAACTCCTTTATCAAATTCTCTGTAATAGTTTGCTTGCCTGTACAATTATTTATTTATTTTATTTATCTATAATTGCAATTCAATTATTTATATTGGCAGAATATCTTAGTAGACATGAAATTGCTTTACAAACTAAGCAATTTCCTGTGAAAGTGTGTATAGTGTAGTTAAAATAGCGGCATATAATAAGAATGTACAAAGAATTGCAATAGCGGTAGGAAATGTATAAGTAACAACACCAAGTTTGCGTATGACAATTATTAAGTGATACTTATTGGACTAAATACAAATGGATGACAATAAGAAAATGAATTGAATAGCTACTGATCACTTTCACGGTGGGATTCAGCTAATCCGTTTGTACATTGTTACTATGCCATAGACTGTGGGAAACACCTCGCCACATACCGGATATCGCAAGTTTTAGAATCAGGTATAAGTAAGGGAAATAAAAACGTTACTATCACCGTTTAATTAATTGATGTTCTCGTGGCAAGCAAGACGTGGAAATCAACTGGAATGAATTCTAAAACAGTTGTACACATCAAATATACACTTAGTGAATGTTTGTGGAGAAGTATCGTCAATGCATTGATCACAGTCTACACCATGTTGAGCGTGTATTGTCAATAGTAAGAAAGAGTTTAGAAAAGTTACCGTAAGTTTTGTAGTTTCTATATAATTATGTTGTGATTTATGCTGGAATTATTATGTTTGATAAAAGTTATTTAGAGGCGTAAATGCAGCTAGCGTTAGAAATGGTAGAGTACAACTAGGGTGAAATATGGGGAAAGTTGTTGCAGCTTGCTATTTTCCATGTCGCAGCTTGCACATTAGCCTACCAGCTGGTAGCTTCGCACATACAGTCTTCCGTTGTCAAAGGAAATAGGCTAAGTGCATCTGACATCCAGACTGCATTTTTGTGTTTAG
>JAOQGN010110093.1:0-11826 GCA_027564295.1 Himantozoum antarcticum
GAAGTGTTAGATTATTAGATGCTAGATGGTGCTACACTCACTCACATAATAATTGGTCATACATCCAGTATTGGAAAAGTATTAACCTACATTACACTAACCTACACTAACCTACATTACACTAACCTACACTAACCTACATTACATTAACCTACTTACTATCTACAAGAAACGACCGGTATTAGATAGCTATGTAATATTTATTGGTCAAAACTGAAATTATATTTGTATTAGTATAAAAATTTACTTTACAACAGCAGTATTACGCTAAACTAAAACTGACATACGATATAATTTTGTTTAAGATATTAGGCCTAGGCCGCTTGGCAATGACACACGTTTTCTATAGAACAGCCCAGAAATCAGCATTCCAATGTGAATGCTTGAGCACCACCTTCCTTGGTCTAGTATCTTCGGCATCTTGATGATTTTGCTTTTGCCATTCAATTACATAGTACGTATTTGGTTGAAATTGGGCAACTGGGGAGTCCTACTAGAGATACAAATAGTGAATCTGACACGTTTTGAATTAGCAAGACATTGCGTGTCCACGTACAGACGTTGTTCATAATAGAAAACCCCCGTTCACAATCCGCACTGGAGACAGGATAAGCTGAAACTATAGACATGACTTCCATAATGCGTTTAGGAATAACACTATGATTGCTAACAAAATCTCGAAATTCATTCCTCACAGGGGAGAAAGGAATGTTTAACCTGGAGCATAGAGATTTCAGCTTATCCTCTCCTTGCGCCCAAGGGTTTTCAACATAACTAGGCCATTTCTCAGGATTTAGAATGTCTAGCTCATCGAAAAGTGCAGAGCAGCAGTGGAATCTGAAGAGTCACTACCATTGCTCTTTCTGTTGCTAGCAACGGTGAAATCTAACCTCGATGTCAAATTGTCAATCAGGGCTTGAAGGAACTGCTCTCTGTCCAGGCAAGCTACTGTCCCTCCCTCCTCCACTGCCAAAGTATTATTTATATTTAACATTATTTGTTAAAATTGCCATTTGAAAATTCTAACAAATTTTGTTACAGAGCTATTTCAAGCTATGCCTATATTAAACTATAATGCTCATAAGATAAGATCACATTAGTCCATTTTACTTCATTGCCTCAATGTGGCAAGCTGTCATTGCTGCCAAGCTGTCATTGCTGCAGTGTGGAATTATATTCCTAAATGTTTGTTAGTTAGTTTGTTTGTCTATACACTTTAATACCACAGACCAATAGACTAAAGGATATCAATGAGATCATAATTACAATAAAATTGAAAGAATACAAATTAATTTGAAAAATATACATTGTGCTCAGGAGGCATAAAAATAAATTGCAGAATTACAAATAATAAAATATAAGTTTTCAGAGTAAAGAGCTGTGCTAGATTTGGTGACCAAGTTGTTAATTAGCCTGGAAGAGTGTCCATAAATTGACTGAATAGATGAGATATATGGAGGGGGAGGGGGGTACCACCCAATTATGTCTTCACAGTTGTCGTTAAATGTTGAATTAATTCTTCGCACTTAAGAGTCAGCCTTAGGCCACTCTTCAACAGGGACTCTTTCCTAATTTCTTCGATTTTAAAGCTACAGGAATTTCCCACTTCCTCGTTTCTTCACAGTTAACAAGGTAGTTCGTCACTTTGTCGCAAAAACCCGGTTAAACCCCCCCATATATTCGGCTAAGGGGTGGGAATATGAGATGAGATATATTCTAAATGATCTACTTCTAAATCCTTTAGTAAAGTCGACTGGCCCAGTGCTCCAAACCTCCCCACCAATGTTATATATTGGGATATAAAAAGGATGCTACAACCAATCTTGCACCCTAGTATAACTGCTTTTACTCTATGCGGATCTCCCTGTGGGGCCCCTAAGTGCAGTCATGAAAGCACTTGTAATTTGTTTGTTTCTACCACAAAATGGCCTGAAGATCCTTTACTTTGTGAATTCACTTTGTGAATGTACAGTACAAACAATTCTGTTCAAATTTAGATAAATCTAAAAGAACTGATATTGGCTCGCGCATTAAATTAGGCAAAAATTCCTCACAAAATGGTAAATCCTACTACATTAACATACGCAAAATTATTTATGGAAATCTATGAGGGTAGCTCCAATTTAATTGAAATTTTGACTATTGAAATTTCTTTTGGAAAATGGAAAGATTTTATGAAATAAAGAGAGTATTATTTTATAGATTTTTATTTCCAAGAATTTTTATAATTTATATTTTCTAGATTTTCCATTTCTATTGCAGGTTACACAGAAGTTGGCATTTTCTGCTGCCACTCACCATCAGCATGATAGCCTTAGCAGGGCTATTCATAGCCCTACCAATAGCCATAGTAGAAATTAATAGACTCACAAGGCAGATAGAGTCTGTGCACGGACCAGTCATACATGTAAACTCTCAGCCAGGAGCTGACACGACTTCCAAACAAAGAGCTACACCTAATCTAGCCAGGTAAATACTAGCTTGGGTACTAAGGGTTGGGTTAGAGGCTAATTGACTCATCGACATAACTGAAAATACAAACACAAGTAGTTAATGTAGTTTAATAATCTGCTATATACCAGACCCCAAATCACAACCACCCATCGATATCCTATAATAAACAATCTTGGCAACCTCTGTTTGTATTTTTGTTTGTATTTTCGTCATTTTCGCCACTCATCGTCATGTAAAGCTCAAAACCCTGATTATTTAAGTAAACATTTGCCGGGGTTGCATTGTGTGGGCCCATAGATTGCTCAATTGTTAACGTCAAGTCATTGGATGATTGCTCAGTGGAAGACCTTGACCTCTGTCAATTTCTCTATACATGGTTGTATGAGTAATTTAACCAGAGCTGTAATGCTTTGTTGATGGCATTAAGTTGAGTTTGTACTAGGCCAACACAGGCCGACACAGTCTCAGTCAAAGAATGTTGTCTTTTTCGAGTCATAGTCGGCGACGAATGACAGTCAGTCTCTCTGTTTACATTGGGCCGAAAAGACGTACGTTTTCTATATAGAAATGGGAATTTTTACTTTGTTGAAAATGGCAATTTCTATGTAGGCTTACTCGGTACGGGCAAATGCATGAAAAAAAAATTTGATAACATAACTTACTGATATTATTACTACATATAACATGTAGCGATGAAATGCTCCAATTAATTAATAATAATTAAAAATGATAACTGTTTCAGCTAACCAACATCTTTTCCATATTTTAATGAACCGAAAATTCAAAGTGACCTAATGCGCCGGTGTCTCGCGCATAGTGAGTGAAATTTAGTTTACAGAAAATTAATAACCACCGCCAGTGCTATTGGCCAGATTGCGCCCACGTGATACACAGGACTGGCCGATTTTTCGGAGCAACCTGGCAGTGTTGGGTTGAAAACGTCTTGCCTCCAACATGAATTCCATCTTGCCCCGTCACCGTCTCACTTTTTACACTGGCCCGAAATGTTGACCGATCAAGATTCGGCTGAAATTTCGGCCTAGCATAAACTCTACTTTAGGGTGGCATTGACTTGATGTGTGTTTGATTTTCAATCTAATGAGAGGCCGGCTGCGGTTTTGGGGTTTGTAGTTAGTCTAGATTGAGTTTTTGGGATGGGACAGGGTTGAATTTTCGTGGCTTGAAAATTTAGCTATTCCACTCTTCCAGATTCTCTCTCTTCATTAGATGGTATCAATTTGCATTGAATTTGTTTTACTGGTATTGAGATAAAAGGATGTAGGCAAAATAATAAAAAATTTGCTTTATGTTGTATTCTGATGTCAATAATGTCATTGATGACATTATTATTAATTATTACTAATTAAAGCAGACATTTTAATGGAAAAGGAAAATAGATGAATTAAAACTGTACCAACATATAACAGTGGCCAACAGACATGATGTCCTCTAGCATAGGTACTGCTGCGTCAGTCAGCATTCAATAATCATGTTGACAATGAGTGACAGTCAAACTAATATCATTTTCAGGAAATTTATGAGTTTTGGAAGCATAAAGATGTAAACCATATAAATAAATGAATCATAAAATGTACCAGTAGCAATAAAAAGCAACCAACTGTTTACCACCAGCATAGCCAGCTGACCACCCACAATTACCACCCACAATGATCTCATACTATGCCTACCCAACCTAACGTAAAATAGTTTCCACAAATAATTCTTTGACAACATTCTTAACCCTAAGCTGCTCCAAGTGTTCTGATCAGCAAGCAAAATGGAATAGTTTCAGAATTTGGAAAACGCAATAGTAAAATGGAAGTTTCGTAATTGCAGTTTGGAAACTGAGTGTTTATAGATTGTCGATTGGGGTTTCGGGTTGGGGCACATTGTTGCTCCCTCATCCAATGCCTAAGTAGTCTCGCCTACAGACACCTAGTTTCGAACAGGCAGTAATGTTGCGAACAGACCCGGATTCGGTAAAATATAGCAAGCCAGGTGAGTTTCCCCTAACTAGCTTCAAATACCTAGTTACAATTATTTCAAACCTTTGGATAGATAGCTTTTGATAACAGGCCTGAAAAAAAAGTAAAGTAAGAGTACATGAAGCCTGGTTCACATGCTGGAAGATGAGTTACACGTAGGAGGCTGTTTGAGAGAGCTAATTGCATAAAGCTACTACACTAATAGCGTAATGTAATAGCGTTGTGGTTTATTAGTGT
Source organism: Himantozoum antarcticum (assembly GCA_027564295.1). NCBI lineage: Eukaryota > Metazoa > Bryozoa > Gymnolaemata > Cheilostomatida > Bugulidae > Himantozoum > Himantozoum antarcticum. The sequence continues at coordinate 4,677 of JAOQGN010110093.1, forward strand.
AATGGTTTATTGTCCTAAAGACTATATTAATTTGAAGATATCTGTAATATTTTAAAATGGATGATACGCATACAATTGTACAATTATATGTATAGATTCATGTAGGCCATACAATTTATGGGAACTGCTTTTAGTTCAAATTCCTAGCATATTTGTTTCAATACAAGAATGTGTACTTTCTAGGTAATACGAGTGAACATGAAGGCCCAAAGACAAAGATTGACAAACCCATCAAATGTTTACATAATTATGTTCTGATATTTACTTAATGCTACAAAAAATGAATTTAGTAAACCAAAAAATCATGATAAATATGCTAAACATGAAATATTGGTTCTATTTGCCAACCTTTACACCTAAACATAATAGTTAACGTCCTGTATGCAACAGAAATAGAGACATAATATAGTACACAGCAAATTAAACTCTGGAAAATATCGACAGTTCAATTACAACTGATCTTGATATTAATTAACATTTTACACATGTCATCCCCTGACGTTAATTGCTATATTGCCATATTGTTAATTGCTATATTGCCATATTGTTAATTGCTATATTGCCGCATATTGAGAGAAATTTTGTATTCCAATAAACAATTTCAGGCTGCACTTTGGAAATTTGGAAATATGCTAACTCCTTGATAAAACCAATAACTCAGTATAACTCGTATGGTCATACCAGAAGCCTATCTGCAGAACGTCTGACGGTTTCATTAAACAATGTATAAACAAACTAGTGTAGAAAGCAAGCATTAGATAATTACATAACACAACATATACAAGGGACTGCCAACTCCCTAACAGGGTTATTGGGTGTTATATACGCCCGTGCAAGGGACTGTCAACTCCCTATCCCACCACTATCTGGTTCTAGATGACTTAGTGGCCCTTAGTGCATGTTAATTTTGTTTACACATGAGTGTAATTCATGTTGTATTTTGCAATGCATTAGGGCAATTTATATATTTAGAAAAATAAATAGTTCCTAATTTCAAGTTTCCAAGTTACATTTCAATATTTATATACATGTATATTATAATTAGTGGTGGGCACGATTAAGAAATTTTAATCACGAGCAATCTTTCCCCGGGAAATCTTAATCTCCAGTTATTCTTGAAAATGATCTTGATTTGTCTGCTTCAATTATTGCCATATATATTGAAGAAATGCTGAAGTTGCGTTACGTTGATCTGTACAGGCGTATTTCTAGCTTTGCCCACATTGATAGGCTCATCACGTGAGGGGAATGAATGTTTATTTCTAGGGTCGTAGTTCAGTAGAGTAGGCTAACTGGACAACGAAAGTCCAGCAAGACACAGTGTTTACTTCTGTTCATGTGACCATGGTTTGAAATGGAAACAAAATGGACTCACAATGGTTACCACCCACATAATGTAGTTATGTCGTGATGATATAGCAGAATTCCATTCTGGAATGTATCGATTCTTCTTGAAAATCCTACAATTAATCAGAATTATTAATCGGGTTACATTAAATTAATCAAATTAATTTAATTAAAATTAATCGATTAATGCCCACTACTAATTATAATATTTTTATTATATTATTGTTAGTTTATATATTATATGGTTATTATTCATTATATTTTGTATAAATAATAATATTATTATTATTGCCGTATATTATTATGTTATTTTGTTTATATATTGTATTTGTTTATTTTCAGATCTAGCGAAGAGACGAAGATACAGATATTGACTAGGGATGTACAGAGATTGAGTAGTAGGCTGTCTCTACTAGAACAGGCACCTGCAGATCAGTTACCAAACACCAGCCAGTCTCAGTATGGTAGTAGCTACATACATTGGGGCAAGACGAACTGTCAAGGGGGTCAAGGGGACACTAGCCTCGTATACACAGGTAATACCATTATATACTAAATCTACTCATAGAGAGCTCTATTATTACAATGCATGATATAATTCCCTTTTAGTCAGTCCTGTTGGAGTGCCTAAGACGAAGTTCTCAAGTTGATAAAAATAATTATTAGTGATGGGCATTAATCAAGTTTTTAACTAAGATTAAATTGATTAACTCAATTAATTTGACTTCTGAGTAAAATTTGAGAAGATTGAATTCTTCTTAGGATTTTGAGGAGAAGACTTGTTCATAGGATTTTCAAGCAAAATCGCTACATTCCAGAATGGAATTCTGCTATATCATAAATCTTCATTATGTGTGTGGTAAGCATTGTGAGTCCATTTTGTTTCCATTTCAAACCATTCCAAACATGAACAGAAGCAAATACTATATCTTGACAGACTTACTTTGTCCAGTTGCCTACTCTACTGAACTACCACCCTAGAAATAAACACTCATTCCCCTCGCGTGGTGAGCCTGTCAATGTGAGCAATCCATCAAAACAATTATGCTCTGTATGGATAAATGTAGCGCAACTTCAACTATATTTCTTCAACATATGGCAATAGTTAAATCAGACTAAGTCAAGATCATTTCCAAGATTAACTGGAGATAAATATTTCCCAGCGAAAGATTGATCGTAATTAAAATTTCTTAATCATGCCACTAATAATAACTAATAAAATGTTTATATAAATTATTTGAATTGTTTTTATCATTAATATTATTTCTTTCTTTCATTTTGTTTTATTTGCCAAAACTGCACTATGCAATATGCACTATTCGCACATCATAATTATTATTAGAATGAACACATTATTTTGCTTGTTGCATACTGGCAGTGAAATCACTCCCACGTGGCTGAGCTTAACTGTAAAAATTTAATGCCGTTCCTGTGTGAAGGTAGGAAATGTTCTACTGAAAGAATATGTAAGACCTGCACATGATGATATGTAATAGAAAAAATTAAATAAAGTCATTCCCAAGTTCTGACTAATTTATTTGCAATGTTTATAAAGATACCTCTTTTATATGACATTAGTTGTGAACAATATACACAGTAAATATAGAGAACGTAATGATAAACAATAATGTTTTCTGTCAATTCCTGTCACTTTGTGCTGCCCTGCTGGATCTCAAAGTCATTAAACAGTGAAACATTAGTTTGTATACAAATAATATGATTAGTATGTAGTATGTACATTAGAAAGCATACTAACAAATAGGTATAAAAGATCAACTTCTCTTTAAAAATCCCATTACAAAAAAGATATACTACATACCAATGCAATAATAAAGTAATTGTCATGTTTGCAAATCGTTAGCTGTTACATAAATATTATTGTGGCTGCATGTATAATCGGTTAGGTAATATCACTGGTGAGGTAGCTGTGGTGACAGCTTGGCACATGGATCAACAAATCTTGCAATAATATTATAAAATAATAATTATTTTCTGACAGCACAAAACAATATTATCTAACTGTGCTCAAAACTAATTATTAGCAAAGATAATTACTATCCAACAGCACAAAACCATTTTGCTAAATAATAAAAATAAAGTTATGTTTTATAATTGTTATTATTATTATTATTCACTTTATTTTCACTGATCAATGCTGGAGCAAATAAGACCCCGTGTTGCAATATATATATATTACCATAATCCAGAAAACATACAATTATAATAAAAAGAATACGGAACAGAAACAAGTTACTGGTCAGGTTTTGGAAATTTATAGGTATCTAAAGAAAAGAGTTTTGGCTAAGAGCGCTGTTCGATGTTTTTGTCTAGCTTGAGTTTTATAATGGCAGTTGTTTGGAACTACTAGGGTGAACCTGGTTAGCAGGTATTCTCTATTTTCGGTGAGTTTGTTGATGCTCTCGGATTCTCTTGTTGAGACCCTAAATAAATGTAATCTGCGCCACAATTGATACCCATTCGGATACCCATCGTAGAGAGCAATTAAAGAAATAAAAATATTAATATAAATATTATTTTTTATTATTTCTAAATAAAGACGGCTAACGGTTGAGGGTAATATCACGTCGTTGAAATAATAAAAAATAATTCTTATTTACTATTTTGATGGTTCTCAATGATGGGTTCGGATACCTACCAGTTATCAACTGGCAAAAGCTAAACTTTGCCTTTTCCCAAATTCCAAAATGCTTTTCTCTAAACTGAAACTTACAAGTTGTCAGTCTGCACAAGTCTGCACTAAATGTAAGTTGCATCGCTAATGGGCAATGGAAAGAATAATTTGGGGAATCCAACTTTCAGAAAAAAAACTTTTTCGGTTTGTCATCATAAGTAGTGGTTTCATTTCGGTCCTTCAGCTCCAACAGTCACTCCTTCAAAACGCAGTCGAACATTTTTCACTATATTTTTGCACTAAAAAGCAACAAAGAGAGCTCCACCCCATGCTGCAGAGGGGCTACAGACATGGTAAGATATTCTGAATGCAATAAACGACATAATATTTTATTCATTTATTATTATTTATTTGTTTTTTCATAAATACAAATGTGTTCGTTTTCATCGTGGAGACCAATAAAAAATTCTGAATTAAACGACACCCTGCGTTGAGCTAGTTACTGACTCCCCACGACAGTCAACAACACTGACTGAAAATTCTCCATGAGAGAATCCGAAACCACCCTTAAACCATCCTAGCCGCCGCCTACAACTGCACTGGGATAATAGTTAATAGACCATTAACAATTAAAATATAAATAGAGTTGAATAGCAATAGCATTAGCAGGGAGTCAGCGTTGGCAACAATCTAAATTAAAAAGTCGTCACTGTGTTCAGTTTAAGTCTAGATTCCCAAACGTAAAGATGGGAAATTCTAAGTATCCTATACAGTAATAGAGAATTATAAAAGAAAGAATATAGTAGAACTGATTAAACTTAACCGAAAGCTATAAATACAGAAGTTTACTGTTACAGCAACAAAGATTTGGCTAAAAGCATCAAAGGTTAGCAGGTTACTATAATAATATTAATCACATTTACCTTTCTTGAATTTATGTTTTATACTTGCTCTTATATATTGTTTTTTTTAATCAATCTTATTCCCACTATTTTCTTCCAAAGTGTAAACTTATACGATGTCTAATTCATAGTTACCTTCTGTTGATTACTGGAAACTACTGCATTGCCACACTATTAGGGGATGGTACATATCGTGTATATTTTATAGCTTCAACTTTGAGTCCATTGTATTACAGTGTGCGTGCAGAGCATATTTGTGCTGTTTACATAATCATTTTATCGCTTTACTGTGTTTAAGCACATTTCTGTATTTGTACATATATTACCTTATAGGTTTCATGGTTGTTACATAATAAAAGTCTAAAGAAATGCCAAATCAGTGCACCTTGTGCTGCCAAGCCAAATACAAAGCTAAAGTTCGTCGAGAACTTTATAGAACTATTAGGCATGCTGCACAGTTTAATTTTTATTTCGAAGTAGTGGATGTTACTGATAGTATTAGTGTTACTGATACAAGTAGATGTTACTGATAAAGCGATAATAATTATGGAGAACTATAAATAAAATTATTTTATAAACTTTGAATTATCACTAAATGTTTGTAAATGAAGAATGGTATGTTCTTATTTATGTCAGAATCGGTAAGACATTTACATTGTGAAACACATATATCCTATTACGATTTTGACGATATGCATAAAATCATCACGATACACAATATATATATACATGTATATATATTGTTACAGCTCTAATTCCAATTCCAATTAATAGCTTTGCACATTTCTAATCAGAAAATAGAGATGTGAAGTAGGAGATAAGTACAGATAGGTACCACTGTGCGCCTTATGGCGACACCTTGCTAATCAGTTATGTAATAGATAATATACAATGTAGTAGCAGGAAAAACATTATTCTTGTTATATGTTATAATAGCTTAGGTTGTGGATATAACATACTCAATGAGGCAATTGAGAAATATTGATATGGAAGATAGATAATATGGTGATGAAGCCGTTTAGGTGCTATATATAGCTTCGCTAATCACTCCTAGTGATAATCTCCTTTTCCTGTGTATTATACATTTTACAGGATAACCAAAGTTCACATCTAGATCCTGTCAGAGCGGCAGCTAATGTGTAGAGCCACCAGTGTTTACTAAGAAAATCTCTAGATTTAATTTGCAATCTTCGGTGATCTACTTGATCGTGTGACTTTTAAGATATTGATTTTGTCAAAATAAATTTATTTCACTTATACAGTTGAATGACATGAGATAAGCCAAATAACCATTTAACCAGCCTAACTGTGAATGATAAGTTTGTTATACACAAGGAACTAACCAAGAGCATGATCATATGCAATACAGTACAACCAGATTCGTATTATCCTATCTCGCACCCTCGCAATTGCAAGAGTCAAACCTGGCAAGGGTTGGTTTGGAAGGGGCGAAATGCGAGAGTTGCCCCCAAATGGAAATTAATGAAAACACATTGAACAAACTTTACCTGTGTAGGAAGCGAGGTTTGTTTACTGAAAGTGAAACTGATTTCAACTTGTATCTCTTAATATAGTCCATGTGACTATCCCATAAGTTTATTGTATTAGAGATCAAAACTGCTGTTAGATGCTGTTAGACACATGGGCATTCAAAAATTCATATCACAAATTCTAACAGTGCTATCATCAACTTTTTTTTAGTCCAATAGATAAAGCTTTCAGCTCTTTGCCCATATATAAATTTCGTTGGAACAAATGCTATTAATAAAAAAAACCAGGTCTAATTAATTTTGCATTTCACCGCCTGTTTGACAGAAAAACTGTTGTGGCCTCATCTGAACATATCAATACTACTTTTGGACAAATTATTTTTTCTCACCATCTTCAAATCAGTTCTACAGGTAACCCACCACCTAGTTCTAGTCAGAACAAATTTTTTACCAGTCTTCTGGTAGTCGAGTAGGTGTACTTGAGCATTCTAAAACAATTTCCCAGTCTGTTAGTCACTTTGATCACCGAGTCACTGACTGATCATGTACTGACTGTGAGATTGAGGAGTGTGAGGGAGCTATACAATATGTGTATTTTGTCCAGGGTTTTGTGGAGAATCCAATGGTAAAAGTTAGAAGTGTCTAGGTTCAATGGTTTGCACACAATATCCAAAATAAAAATACTCATTTTATTCTGAGAGAAGTAATATTTCTTAGTGCTGTCTAGTGGAATTATGGAACACCAGAAGTAACCTTTGCAACTAAGACTAACTCTACAA
>JAOQGN010110204.1:0-11823 GCA_027564295.1 Himantozoum antarcticum
TACATCCTTCAGTTCTGTGATATTAGTTGTATTGTGCAGTCTTGAACTTGCTAAGTACCTCTGTATTGCCTAACTCTATACAATATTATACACTGTGATATTGTCATCTTCTTCTGTACTGTAACTTATTCCAAAGGGGCTAATAAACACTCACTCTACCTGTGTTGGCCCCGCCAATGCCATTCTTGCTTTCTGTGTAACTGTCTTGTCTAAATAAGTACAAGTAGCAACTGGAACTGGAAGTAGCATCTACACTTCAATATGTAAATATATAAATATATAAATTATTGAAATGCTGAACAACTGCGTGCTCAGTAGTCTTTCCAGCTAGGGCTGTACATCTATTCAGGTAATGAGCTTTCTTTCTAGACTTCATTATTAGTGTGTCTACTAATAAATCCTAGAAAGTTCATTGCCTGAATATAAAAATGTATAATTATGTATACGTATATATATTTATCTACATAAGCCATCTACATAAGTTTGAGATGGCTACGGCGCTCAACAAAAGAATGTTGGCAATGTTTCATTTCTGGTCAGTGTCATCATCAGTACATGCACAGCCCTACCCTGCACCAACAGGTTCATACCACTTTTAACACAGTCGTAACCTTTTCTAAAGACATAGCCCCACACCTATTTATACAGGATAGGACACTTTTAACACCGTACAAATCTTTGCCATATTTTACCAGTGTGCCATGACATTGGGTTGTATACATCCAATTGTGTGTTTTGGCTCACCACACACAAATAAGTTTACATTGGTGCCAACTTCAAATAAATTTACCAAGAGGAAACAGTTTTAATAAAAAAAATTTATAATAATTTATAATTGATAATTTATTGCATAGAACTCAATAATGTAATAAAACAGTTGCAAATGTTTATCTCTATCTCATTCTCATGTACCTGTGACAGTATGCAGTATTGTTTGCAGTATGCAGTATGCAGTATGCAGTATTGCAGTATTGCAGTATGCAGTATTGCAGTATGCAGTATTGCAGTATGCAGTATGCAGTATTGCAGTATGCAGTGTTGCAGTATGCAGTATTGCAGTATTGCAGTATGCAGTATTGCTGTATGCAGTATGCAGTATTGCAGTATGCAGTATTGCAGTATTGCAGTATGCAGTATTGCAGTATGCAGTATGCAGTATGCAGTATTGCAGTATGCAGTATGCAGTATGCAGTATGCAGTATGCAGTATGCAGTATTGCAGTATGCAGCATGCAGCATGCAGTATGCAGTATTGTTTACAAATTAATACGCCTTATTTTATGCAGATTTACGCTTTGTTTATTTAAACTTTGTTGGAGGTAAAGAAGTTTTTCTTTATATAAGGATATAACAATGTTTTTCCAGTTGAAACTTTACAACTGGAAATAACCAAGATGGCCCTCATGAAATGGCCTTATGACAAAATAGCCCCTGTAAAAATTTAAAGATGTCAATAGCATTATTTCAGATAAATTTATTGGGAGTTGCATGAAATATTACACAGTATTACACCTTTATGCAATATCAGGAACTGATATTGAGGTCAAATGAGCTTTGAGGTGCTGTTAACCCTATGGGGAGTTGGGTATTTATATGAAGAAAAATAATCATGCAAAAGTTTACGACAAAAGTTTAGATTTAGTTATTTAAGTTAGCCCTTTTTGATTACAATATATTAATTAATATGATTTATTGTTTTACTATATTAGCTACTATTTTAATAGCCCTTTTTTATTTTTAGTCAACTTAGTCAAAGTTGACTAGTGCAGGTAATGAAGCTGTGTGCCACCCACACACTCTGCGCTCCTTGCTCCACACTCCACACAGACACAACATATAATTTTAGGTTGTGGGAATTATATGGATGTTGTACGACATTACTATGGACAGTGTGTCTTACCAGCCGGTAGTGTGCTGGGCAATGTTGGGCTTTGTTGCTTGGGTAGTGATGGGCACTGTTGTACGGTATTAGGGAAGTATTGTGTGGCTGGGCAATGTAACTGACCTGTGAAAGGAACTCTTTCCGAATTGCGGTTTATTCAATACGTTCAGACCATTTTGAAATAAATGTTGTCCTTTCAACCATTCAACCTTTCAACCCATTCGACCCGTTCGACCCTTTCAACCCATTCGACCCTTTCAACCCATTCAACCCATTCAACCCTTTCAACCCTTCCAACTCGTTCAACCCTTTCAACCCTTTCAACCCTTTCAACCCTTTCATCCCTTCCAACCATTTCAACCATTCCAGCCCTTTCAACCCTTTCAACCCTTTCAACCCTTTCAACCCTTTCAACCCTTTCAACCCTTTCAACCCTTTCAACCCTTTCAACACTTTTAACCCTTTCAACACTTTCAACCCTTTCAACACTTTCAACACTTTCAACACTTTCAACACTTTCAACCCTTTCAACATCAAACTCAAATGAGTGAATTTGGCACAAGTAATGCCTGTCAATAACCATGGTTGCTCATTCACTTTGATGGTACCACATTGAAGCCCCTGTTACATGTAGGTTGGGAATTCACCTCCTAATCCACTCAGCTATCTAACTACCTGCTACCTTTTCTAGCAGGTAATTAGATGGCTGAGTGGTTTAACCATTTGGTTATTTCCCTTGGCACAGTAATATAATAATTTTGTGCCAGGAGAAATTTTAAATACAGATCAGGAATAGTCCACGCTATTATAAAAACAGTTTATACCTGAAATTCATATATAGTAATTGTCATATGCACTGGTACGGAAGTACCAAGAGTTCGTACCAAGCTCCACATGTACAGTTTATTGCCAAATGAGTAGGAGGCTGGATAGTTTGGTGACACAAAATATCCGGAACTCACATTCAACATCTTCCCATCTATGACATCTATTGAATAGTGCTGATCCACAACTTCAGGTACTGACAACAATCCAAAATATATTATGTAAGCCTAAGAGAACTGAGATTACGGATTGTGCTTAACTGAACTTTGAAATGTCTCGCGCATTGGAAAGGGAATCATAAGTTATTTCATTAAAATTGCTTGGCACATTTTGATCTTCCCATGGAACTACTTACTGTTGCACCCCGCTTCAAAAGAACTCAAGACATTATTGCAAAGAGAAATATATAGATTTATATATAAAACTATTAGAATAAATAGAATAACTTTTACTAAATGTTATTCAATACCATTGGTTTCATTCTAATGCAATCATCGGGTGTCAAGAGTAGAATGAGGGCTAAAAATATCAATATATATGCACAATTAGGAAAGTCAATTTTTAGTTAATAGAAAATAATAACACTTGTAAATTGGGACTTGAACCCGGGCCTTTTGTGACACAGTGCCCTAGCACAATTGGATGCGAAGGCATCCACTATACCAGTTCTGCAACCTTAAAAAGAAAGCTTCACCAGTGCCCTTCAACTTTCACCATGCCACTGTACACAAGAAAACTTGAATTCATAAATAACACCTGGAATTCTGGATACCTCTGCTCGAGAATGAATTCCAGTTTCCTTGTGTACAGAGGTAAGGTGAATGTTGAAGTGTATTGGCGAAGCTTGTTTTTTAAGGTTGCCAAGCTGGTGTGGGAAATGCCTTTGCTGTCATTGCGCTAGGCGCTGTGCCGCAAAGGGTCAGTGTTCAATTACATTCATATATTGTCTTTTACATTATATCAACATATTATTAATATTGAAATTCATTATACCGTGTGAGAGTCAGATGCTGATCTGACTTGCAGATACTGAATTGCCTACTGTCTTTTTAATTTGCGATTGATACAAGCCATTAATAATATTAAAATCAATAAGTATTAATAATATTGAAACTTCTTTGATTCTACCAAGATTTTTTATTATTATTCACATTATAATATGATCAACATTTTATTATCAAAATCTATTATTAAGATTAAAACACTTTCATTATTATTAAAACTCTTTCATTATTAAAACTCATCATAAATATTAAAATACGTCTACCAATATTTAACCTTTTATCATTTATTAATGACAATTGTAAATATAGAAACTCATTATGAAAATTGGTTGTAAAGGAAAGAATCATTTTCCATCTTCACATCTTTTACAACAGCTTTTAATCTCTTGATGTATATGATCAATGCATTGTTTGCGGAAATTGATAAAAATAATTAATATTGTAAACACAACTGGTCCGGTAAAATATATTGTAGTTAAAAGCTTTTACGTCTTCTACTATTGAGATGGTTTTATATGGGTTTCTTATGAAAAGCTTTATGTTATATCTGTCTATCTATAACTCTCTTTCATCGATTTCTGACATAACCAGCCTGATATACCCTCAAATACAGCATATTTGCCATGTTTTTTAGGTTTGTGAACTTTGTGACGTTGTATGTGTTTAGATGTTGGTCTTTGAGGTCATTGTTTAAGTTCATTGTTCACTATATTTAATAACATTATTTATTAGCTTTATTTATTAGGTTTTATTAAAGAGTGCTACTGGCAACGCCTTTCATAGAAATAACCTTTCGCACCAAGAGAAGACAATTATAGTTGGTTACCATATTATATTTTCTCCAGGAATGGCAGTAATTGAAAATGCGCAACAACAACAACAACAACATTGCAATCAACAATAATAATTTTCCAAAGGAATTAGGAAACCTTGTATATTATTATTAAATCAACCTCCATTATACCATACGGTTGTTAAAGTCTGTTTTTGTGTTAGCGGCTTGAAACTTCGATCTTGTCTTGGAACTGGGGAGAGTACGAGAATATTTCATCTTATGAAACGAGACATAAAGTATGTTCTAGATCATGGTCTACAACATCCATTATCAGCAATTCAAGTGCTCAGAATACATGATAATATTGAAATAGTAAGATTGGCTTCAAACATCAAACTACAAACTCGGTTCTTGTGTTTTAGTACTGAACTATTCCATGTATTTTGCAATAGTGATATCCTAAACTTTTTTGCAAATATATTGAAAGCTGAAAGTAGTGTGGAAACACAACAGTAAGAATATTTATATGCGGTCTTGGTTGTCACGATATACAAATTGTTTTTCCGAATCTAAATTTATTATGTATGATTAATGCTAAGTAAATTGAAATAAATACACCAGTAAATACATATTATTTGTTGAAGCTTGATCTATATGATGAGTTTGTTTCAACCTATTCGTAGATTACCTATTGTTGCTTGTGCTGAGTATAATTATGAAGTTATTATTATTTTGCTGGACATTCTATATGTAACTTTCACTAATTGGATATTTTGTCATCTTCTTCTGGTATTTAAAAGCACTGATGCATTTGATTGTCTGTTACATCCTTCTGTAGACAAACAAGCACAAAAGTTTGCATGCAAATTGCAATGATAAATGTGATCTTGTCCATAATCTGATAGAACATCAAGGTCAAGGTCAAGGATGGTCATAAAATATTATATTGACAGATCATTTATCACAATTCTCACAGTGCTCTTGCTTTCCATTGTCAATGCAAAATGCTAAGATAAGGCCAAGCTAAATTGATTATTAGATCTGTGTCCCCTCGCTCGTCACCTTTTGGAGGCTCTCCTAACAGTAAATTTAGCACTTACTCATCAAAAACTAGGGATAAATTCAAAACTCAAATCCCTCACTCCCTCACCACATATTAGGTTTTTGTCAATAAAATCTTGAGCTACGATTGAGTGGAAGCATCCTGAGCTGGAAGTTCGTCTTAAATCAGCCCTTTTTTTAAAGTGTCTGTCATTAAATGATGACATATTGTTGGAGAATATAATGTATTGTAGCTTACACAGGGAAAATTCAAAAATAAATTTGTATCTTGACCTCCCTCATCAAAAAGTTAAAATCCGTAAATTATAAGGCTATAAATTTGAATACCTCACTCGCTCATCCCCATGACTAAAAATTTTGGACACAGGTCTAATGATTAATTGAGCTTGGCCTAAGCGACAGGGCCTCTTGTGTTGCTAAAATAAGAGACTCCAACATTTGGGAGTCAGATTCTCTCATCTTAGACAAACCTGCTGTTTCTCTTGTTGTTGCTGCTGCTGTTGTTATTGTTGTTGTTGTTGCTGCTGCTGCTGCTGTTGTTGTTGTTATTGCTGTTGTTGTTGCTGCTGCTGCTGCTGCTGCTGCTGCTGCTGTTGTTGCTGCTGCTGTTGTTGTTGCTGCTGTTGTTGCTGCTGTTGTTGTTGTTGCTGTAGTATCGGTAGTAGTAGTAATTTCAGTAGTTTCAAATTCTGTACTGCACCCTTCTGAACTCTCCTAAAATCAAAAGTATGATCAATAATCTATGGCTAATGCAGAACCACAGTTTTATGAGTTCTCGAGATTGTATTTAAGATTATAATATATTTCTGTTCTAATATGCGACTCAAATTTATAACAAATGAATGTTCAACAAAAAAAGGGAAAAATTTACTTCAAAGGAACAATTATAGTAGTTGACACCTCTGTAATCGACGAATGATATTATCTCAGTGACAGACTGGGCCATGTAAATGTTAATAGAGCGAATATAAGCATAGTAGATTGAAAAATGTTTTATTCATTTTGACTAATGGTAAACAGAGAGAGAGAATTTATAACAATGATAGCTTGGAAAGTTTCAATATTATATATCAAAACTATATATAATTTAATACATGTAAGTGAATTTGGATTCATTTTCTTTTTATTATTTTGACATTAGATTAATAAAATAATGTATTCATTAATCAATAAATTATATAAAATATATTTGGTTTGATTTCATTTGTGGTCTTGGGTATTTTGAGATATTTTGAGGCTTTTGCCAAAAAAATGCTTCAAAAAACCCTGAAAACCTCGAAATACTTCTCCCAAAAGCCTCACAATGCCTCAAAATACCCAAAACCACGAATGAAATCGGACCCAATATATTTATACGGTGAATGAAAAACAGACTGGGACATCTCTGTTCTGTTATTGATTAATGACTATGCTGATTGGTATTTAAAACCAAAATATATTCAACTGCAGTATTATGCATAATAATTTAGTATGAGTTTATGCAGTCGATTTATTGTTTGATAGTTACAAGAATTAAAGAAAACATTTTAGATTATTGAATCAAGGTTATGAATTGCGAAGCTGGTGTAGGTACGCTGAAGCGAAGGCTGAGGCGAGGGCAGAGGCCAAGACTGAGGCCAAGGCTGAGGTGATGGCTGAGGTGATAGCTGAGGCTATGACTGAGGCGATAGCTGAGGCGACGGCTGAGGCAACGGCTGAGGCCAAGGCAGAGGCCAAGGCTGAGGTAATGGCTGAGGCGGAGGGGAGGCCAAGGCTGAGGCCAAGACCGAGACCAAGGGGAAGGTCAAGGCGGAGACCTATGCTGAGGTGATGGCTGAGGCAATGGCTGAGGCAATGGCTGAGGCAATGGCTGAGGCAATGGCTGAGGCAATGGCTGAGGCAATGGCTGAGGCGAAGGTTGAAGGGAAGGTTGAAGGGAAGGCAGAAGTCGAATTCATAAATTAATGTCAATTATATAGTGAACATTGGAATACTTGCCTGGGCTCCTTTAACATTGGGTTCAGTTTTATAAAGACCAGTCATTGAGGTTGAGGTTTCACTTCCAGACATAGTAACATTGACATTATATAATGAACAGTTTCTTGAATGCTGGTCAAATGTTCCAGATATACAATGTGTGTTATACGTACAATAAGCCATGCACTCCACCAAACTAGATACTACAAGTGAACACACAAGTTACTAAACTTTCTTTGAAAACTATTAGAAACAGGCTTTTCTAGCTTTCGCCAAATATTTGTATCTGTTTTTGTCATATACTCACCGAACAGATCTTGCGTCGATCATGACTCGACAAGAAAGATCTAGGCAAAAATAGATTTATTTCTCGCCAGGGAAAGCTATTTTTTGACAACACTACTTTGTATGCAATGATCCACGATTGCAGACTTTCATCCAGCGATGACAATGAGGATTGAGGAATGTGCAATGACTATCATGAAGAATGCGTAACTGCAGGACATAGCCAATCTGTCTTAAGCTTTATTCTGGGCTTTATTCTGTGCTGTTTAAATTGAATATCTTCTGAACCCAAAAAATTGGTTCTACAAACCACTTAAAATCATCCCTTCCACAACCTACTTTTCCTTTCCATCCTTGCTACTACATTTGTTTTTGATTTGGTTTTTCCGGATTGTAAATTCAAAGGCGATTGATTGGAAAATTATTGGGGTTTAGTGCCAATTTTGTAAACAATTATTAATCAATTTAAAATTTAATCCCTGTATTAATTATTATTAAATAATACTTCCTATCAACTTATTAATACTTTTATGGTGGAAAGTTTTTTGCTATGATAAGAAGAATAGCCGGTCATGGTCCAGGTTCACATCACCATCATGTGAGTGCTCTTGTGAATCCAAACTTAGAAGTGGTCTCCCAATGGCGTCTTAGTCACTTGCCCCTTAGGACCACGACTCGACAAGAAGGATCTAGGAAAATTGAGGCTTTCTAACTTTTGGCCGAATATATTTATCTGATTTTGTCGTATAGATAAACATTTGATATCACAAAAGCAAAGCATTTCTAGGCTCAGCGATTTACATTGATTGTTTACATGCTGATTGAAAAAAGATGTACCAGTAAGTTAAGATTTGTACTACACCACCTACTGGCGCTATACTGCCTACTGGTACTGCACCACCTAATAGCACTAAGCCACTGACTGGCTGGAAGATAATTAAACCACATCAAATTTACTGGCAGGGTTACAATTTTAATTATACTATTGAGTTTATGATAATAAAATCACCATACAAATGAAACAAACTAATTTGACATTAATATTAAAATATATATTAATAAAAATCAATTTATATAATTTAATTAAATTAGAATATGGGTATTAATGTTCATTTTAGGAAAGTGTGATTGTGTGAACAACGGTAATATAAGGGTGGCTGGTTAGTTTTTCTGTATATACATAATTCTAATTAATTTTGTGCAGGGCAGAAAATGCTCACCATAATTCCAAATGCTCATATGTATATGAATGGTGGCTACAGCAAGTGGTGGTATCCAAGCTGATAGCTGCAAGTGTAGATGGACCATCAATTATACACAGTGCAAAACATGTCCACAATATTAAATGAAAAATAACATAATTTCAATATCAGTTTGTCAGATATTATATGATACATAGAAATCCTGTGAGTGCTACTGATATTTGGAACACAACTGAGCTGAACTAAAACTAGTGGTTTTCAAACCAAATCCTACCTGTTTTATTGAAAACCATCCCACATTGACTTTCTTCACCAATAAGCTCTATATTTTCGATATACTTGTAATACATGCCATTAAAGCTACTTGTCTGCTGGAAGATGAGGATCATTCTGTAAGACCACCATAGGTAGGTGAAGATAGATACCGGAGTCTTAGCCATGTCCGTCCAGTAGGCAACTCTAGCATGAAATCCTTTTATTTCTGTGCCAAGTCTTCTATATACATACATGGACGGTTGCATTTGCTCAATCAACATTAAGCATTATAATTATTCTTTCAGTAGTATTTTAAAGCAATATAATGTATTGATTTTGCATTACTTATTTACATCTAATAAGTCGGTAAAAAAGAGGCGCAACAAGAAAATAATTATATGTGATATAAATTCATGGTGATGTTCTAGTCAAATATTTTAGTAATAATTATAAATTAATTATTTGATAGATCTATAATCTATAATATAATATAGATATTGTTTCTATATTATAATCTAGATATTGCTGCAAAAGTTGCCAATTGAAATCACATATGGCTAAAGTGCCGGTTTCTATCTTTGGCTATCTGTGATGGTCTTGTACCATTCTCCATGTTTTACAGCAATTGCATAGTGCTAATGACATGTATTATGAGCATCTAGAAAATGTGGGACCTATTGATGAAAGCAATGGGTTGAGATAAGTGCCCATGAGACAGGTATAAATGACTTGATACCAATAACTAGTATATTTAATACCCCTTATATTATCAAAATAAGTCACAAAAACACAAGATAACTAATAAATGAATATGATGAGCTGTGAATGCACACTGTTACTGCAGCTACTCGAAAGTGAAAGCATCAGGTTCAAAGGTTAACTACTGAGGTGGAGTAAATTCAATGCATAATGCATATAATACATGTATTACATACATGCATATAATACATGTATGTAATACATGCATATAATACATGTATGTAATTGAATCTACTCTTACACCAACCGCTATGTGTTTTTCATATATTTGGAATGTGCTAACACACATTTATATGAGGAGAAAAAACTGTTGCACAATGCAGCAACGATTATCATAAAATCAGCAATTGGCTGAACCAGCTGAGACACAATAACAGCTGGTTTGACTGGAGTTAAAACTTTTGTTGTGCCAACAAAATCAAGTGTTAATTAATAATGAGATTTTAGTAGGTTTTAAAGAATCTTATTTTTTAATAGCTTTATAGAATCTTATTCCAGATTTTTAGTAGTTTTATAGAACCTTATTTTTCCTACTGTTTATTAGCAATATTTTTTAACCTATTTGAAAGGGATAGGAAGGCGATAAGTAAGTTATATAAGATAGCTGCAAGGATGGGGCTTCAGGTGGACGTCTTCGACTCTGTCCTAGATAAAAGGATGAATAATAATATGATGAACATTATGCACGATGCCAATAACCCATTCCATGACTTTGTTACCAAAATACCTTCAGGGAGAGTTGTGTCTTATAAACATAGATTCCCATAGGCAGCAACAGTTTTACTAGGAATATTTGAAATAAGTGGAATCAAGTGATAATGTAGATTAAAATAATGTTCTATAATTCGTTTCTGCTTTTAGTACTTGTGCAAGCAATCTATTATTTATTCTTTTTAGTATTTTTTAGTAGCTGAGCGACAAAAACCAGCAATTTTCTCACTATTATATTTCATATACATATTATTGTGACTTGAAATTAAAACAAACAAACAAGAGATAGATGATGAGTTTACAATGTGAACAGAGAATGTGTGTGTGTTTGTGTGTGTGCTTGTGTGTGTGTTTGTGTGTGTGTTTGTGTGTTTGTGTTTGTGTGTGTGTTTGTGTTTGTGTGTGTGTTTGTGTGTTTGTGTGTGTGTTTGTGTGTGTGTTTGTGTGTTTGTGTGTGTGTTTGTGTGTTTGTTTGTGTGTTTTGTGTGTGTTTGTGTGTGTGTTTGTGTGTGTGTTTGCGTGTGTGTGTTTGCGTGTGTGTGCGTGTGTTTGCGTGTGTGTGCGTGTTTGTGTGTGTGCGCTTGTGAGTTTGTACGTTTGTGTTTGTGCGTCTGTGTCTGTGTCTGTGTTTGTGTGTATGCTTTATTTCTGCTCAAAGGGCAGAGTAAGATTACAGGGTAAAAAGTATTTATAAAAATTGTAAAATCGTGTTACCCCGTGTCTTTGTTCTGCTCTTTACTATAAATGTGTCTTTAATACGAGTGGAATGGAGACGAACTAGGCTCTGGTGAGACGGTAGCCTGGAATGTACACGGTGTTGATGATCACAGATACTGTCAAGGTAGTCGCTCCAGCTGTTCACTAAAATCTGTTCCAAAGTTACCATTTCTGCTAAAGCGAGTTTGTCATGGTAATGTTCCTCATCCGGAAAGCAGATAGCGAGTGCTAACTTTTGAACATTTTCTAGCGAGTTGATCAGATGCCGAGCGATCAATGGGAACCAGGCTGCTGAGGCATAAGTTATTACTGGGACAACTTGACTTCTGTATAAATGCACCAGTGATTGCCACTTAACACCATATCGTTTTAGTATCACTAGGCCATGCAG
>JAOQGN010110314.1:0-11822 GCA_027564295.1 Himantozoum antarcticum
ACCGAATTGAATTAAGAGAAGGGTTGATGTTTGAGATTAATATTATATTTAGTTTACATTATATATTTGAAAAAAAAGTGTACAGCGAATAAACGGATTTATTACATAATATTAATAATAATAGTAATAATAATAATAAATCTATGTAAAATATACGAAGAGTGATTATTCGAATCGCAATTAGAGTTCGACCATGGAGTCCGGTAATTGGTTTATGAGTTGTTCTCGAGTGGATATATCATTGTCAATGTTTGTTATATTTTGGATGCGATATCGCTTATAAATCGTCGTCGTCATCATCATCATTATATTCTCCTCCTTTGGTCAAATTGAGTGGTATCGAAGGTGTCAATGCGGAGGCTTTGGGGTCATAGGAGGTGGAGCGAATCCCCCTTCATTCTCTTTTGGATAGCACATTTCACCGAAGGAGTTTATAGCGGCGATGAGATGATTGGTTCCTAGCGACGATTCACCCGTATCATTATCAACTCCTTCTTCCATCATGACATCGACGACCGGGCGAGGAATGACCAGTCGTGCTCCACCCTCCTCAATGACGGTGACCACTCCTCCTCCTCTTTCACCATCTATGAGAATCGAAGAAGCTGGTGGATGCCTTGAGAACCTTTCGTCGATGACAAAACTCTGATCCTTTGACTTTTCTTCCTCACTAGCCGCTGAGATGTAACCAATATCCCCTGCTGCTGCTGGTGCTGCTGGTGCTGCTGGTGGTGGAGTTGGTGGTGTCGATGGTGTAGAGGAAATGTGTCTACAAAGAGTGAAAATAGAGGCTGCGCATGGTGGTCACACAACCCGTTGAAAGCATGTGCATGATCCCTCTCCAATTCTCCTCCATTGGCGACAACATCTGGTTAATATAACACCTTCATCTTTTTCGCAGAAACACCATCGAGAGGGATGTCTCAACGCTGTGACGAATTGCATGTCTAAGCCAACTGTTGGAACTTTGTCATCGAGTGAGTTGAACTTTTCTACTATAATTTCCAGTCGATATTTTCGACAGCCCGAACATCGAGGAGGAGTGAAGACTACTTCTACACCACTGCTGTCGATGTCTGTCGAGGGTGATAGACGTGAAACGACGTCACAGGCTTGATATCCCAAGTGGGTGTGAGAAGTGTATGTGATAGCCAGTTTTTCTCTTCGCACAGTGTCTTTGCTGCACACAATTACCATGATAATGATATCAACACTAGTGGTAGTTGTGGTGATGGTGCTAGTCACAGGTAGTGGCGGCAATGATAGTTGCTGTAATGGTAGTGGTGTCAGTATTAGCGGTGGTACATTTGGTGGTGATGGTGACGGTGATCGGCTCTTATTGGTCAATATCATCCAATGTTGTCATTGGTCATGCACTCATTGATCAATGCTCTCATTCGTCAATGCTCTCGTTGGCTAATACACTTATCAGTCAGTGCATTGCTCAATGGAGCAATGTGTTGGTAGTGTTACTATAACTATTATCATCTTTTAGCAATGTCTAACTATTGATTTAGAGGTAAATAAAGATAATCTAGGAATTACTAGTATTAACTATTTGTGTGTTGTTTGAAGGAGTGGGGATATTTGTTGAATCAATAATACTTAAGTTTAAGGATCGACTGCTGCGATGGATATATTTAATTTTCAGCAGATCTTCTCCAAAGAATGTCTGGTTGCTTTCTATTGATGTAGCGATGATGTACGATGATGTATGATGATGATGCATGATGTAGCTGATGATTAGAGCTTGTGGACAATACAGGTTTAAAACTGATAACTATTACAGTGAGATGTCCAAGCGTTAACAAATTCTCAATTATAAGGGAGTGAGTTCAAAAGGCAACATACTAAAATTAGACTCTCTTCTGTTGCGTTCCGCTAGCTCAACATCATGATCATCTAGGCCTTTGTTCTGGTCATCTGCAGTGGGTCCTAAGGAATCCACTTCGTTTGAAGATTCTTTTGTAACCACATCTTTTGAATGCTCTTGTGTAACCATGTCTTTTAGAGGTTTTTGTGTAACCACGTCTTTTGAATTTTTCTGTGCATCTAAATGTAGATAATGGATATTCAGTCATATGTGAAGAAGCTGATGTAACTCAAGCTAAAAGTCGCCAAATGGGATTAGATGTACACAACTAGAAATCTCTAGCTTTACACTTAAACAATGCAGCCATCTCTCTTATTGGTTAATTTGTCAAAATATAAAAAGCTGTTTAGATCACTGGTAAAGCTATCTTTATAACAACCCAAGTAGTTTACGCTTTTGGGTTCACGCCCTACAGATATATGCAAAGTAATAATTAGTGAATGGAATAATGAGGTCTATATTTTCATAGAATAGTTTGCTGGCGATGCATGCTCCATGTTGCATCACAAATGCAAGCACATTATCTGGCATTCAATAATTCCACATAACCAATATATTTAGAAACTTATGGTTGATAAAAAGAATGATTGCTACATGATGAGTGAGAATATAATTATACGTCAGCAGATAAATAGCAGGTAATTAATAAAATGTATTCTGAGTAGCATGTAATTAAATTCTTGAATATCACTCACTATCTCTTGGACTAGATCGTGCTATAAATTTATTCTTCTGTATCCATCTACAACTATGCTATGGTATTGTAATAGTTCGGCTTTGTTATCTTTAAGACAATAGTGTCAACTGCTATCAGATCTACTAGTTAGCTAATACTACTATTGGCTACTAGTTAGTAGTTATAAGACTGATCAAGTAGTGTCCAAGTTGTATTGTGTACAGACTAAGCATGATGTATACAGTACGAAGCTCTGAGTGCAACTGAGCACTTCCGATGAATAGCAGGATCTTATTTAGTAACTGGGCACCCGAGGTCAACACACTAGCCCAGCACTCGGTCGGCACTCGGTCGGCACTCGGTCGGCACTAGGTCGGCACTAGGCTAAAACTGACTTGAAATAAGCCTGGCATAACCCAAAAGAAATGTCAATAATGTCAATAAATGTCTGTTTTGAGGCTTTCTCATACAAATAAATATTTTATTGCTAACTCGGCTGACCCTATGTTGACCTCACTAGGTCAGCACTAGGTCAGAACTAGGTCAGCACTAGGTCAGCACTAGGCCAGCACTAGGCCAGCACTAGGTCAGCACTAGGTCAGTACTAACTTCCATAAGCCTGGAATAGTGAAAATAGAGATGTACCTGGAAAGCTGTCTGATTGGCAATGGCACAATGCAGTAAATGCCAGACGAATGGTCATTGTGCAATTAAGTGTCAGCGTCAAAGGAGAAAGAGTACAAAACCATCACACCATAAATATATGTATATATTGTCATACTCTTATTAGTACCTGTAGGTTAATTGAGATTGAGAGGTAAAGTGATGTTGAGGCTGCAGTTTCGGCAGGATCTATATTATTGCAGATGAATTCTCAACCCCCGTAGAGTGTCACCTTTGGGTTGGGTGCTTCAGATTATCATTATTAGGGAGTTTTCAAATATTTTGTCATGATTATCAATTATCAAATGATTTACTTAATCGGTCGAGTTTGCCGAGTTGTACTAGTCGACTTGTTTATCGTATTGGGTTAGAATTTTGGATGCTTATCGGTGAGGAAGTCAGCTAGCCAATTACCAAATTGCACTGTAATTAACAGTAGTTCTTGAGTTATGTTCATTTATGTTATGATGACTCTATAACCAAGTGGGCTTTGGGTCAATTCGACTCAGGTGGATTCGGCTCACCCCTTCCATGCCTTGTACTTGCCTCCCCTTCCTTAGCAAATGATTTCCCTTCCCAACTCCCTACCCAGCCTTTATTGCACCATCCAACATGCACCTCCATTTAATTGAAGGCCGGAATTCGGTATACAGCTTCCAGGGTTGTTGTTCTTCCCTTGTCAACTCTTATGACAGTGGCCTAGAATCTTGTAATAGTTCCCACCTACTTCTAAGAGAGTAGACAAGTTATTACAATATAACTATCTCTTCCCAATGATGTCCTTGCATCATTCTGCTGCCGTGTCAAATATAAATCTCTCAATTTTAGATTTTCATACTCTGTTGCTCCGATATCTTGAAAACCTGACATTGGAACTACTTATGAACTTATTTAAATTTCTTGCCCATTTTACTGCACAGCATTGTGAAAACAAAATTCTCTTGCATTCTCTTCTCTTGTATTTTGATCTATTTGTTCTTCCTACTTTGGTAGCATTTGCTGACAGTTCATACTTAGACCAGTGGGATAGATAGACCAGTGGGAATAGACCAGTTCATACTTAGACCAGTGGGATAGATAGACCAGTGGGAATAGACCAGTTCATACTTAGACCAGTTAGACCAGTAGACCAGTGGAATAGATAGTGTTTCTCCAGAATCTACCACACTTCTCCTCTCTGTTTCCAGAACAAATCATATTACATTGTTGCTGAGGTGATTCACCATATTTATTATAGCTATTGCCACAGAAACATTGTCTTGTGTGCTGTAAACCCGTGTATGTGAAATCTGTAACATAAAGTACAAATACACATAAATACCACTGCCAATACAATAATATAGTCACATCTTCACACTGCATATAGACCTGCTCAGAATTAAAAGTTGAGTATTTCGGACCCCATATGCGCCGCCTCATTCACAATGTAGTCTGAGTTCCATAGTGACGGGTCTGGCCATGGTCCAACCCTTTCCAGATAGTGACGGATCGGACCATGGTCCAACCCTTTCCAGATAGTGACGGATCGGACCATGGTCCAACCCTGTCCAGAAATTATTTTTCTAAATTTTGTCTATGAGGAGTTGGGAGTAGTATATTATAGCCTATGGTTCCTAAAACAATGTTTGAGTGCGGTAGTAGAGTGTGTACCAGTATCTGTATCCGTTGAGCCTCAAATCTCAAGGAGGAAGTGGAGGCCTTCAGAGTTTAGTTTCTAACCCAACTTACTAGAGAAGCCTTAGGCTCCTCGCTGTTCTTGGTAGAAATCTGTTGCAAGAGGTATTAGTGCGAGAGCGTATTGAACGAGAGACAGAGTTAGACATAGACCTTGTTCTCAGTGAGTCAGATGTGTGCGACATCATGAAGGAAATATCATCATTCAGTAATGAATGCATCTCAAGATTTGTCAGGATATTAAAAAAGGCTCTGGTTCTGCTCTGCAATCTACGTTCTTTCAAAGTATGAATTTCAATTGTTCCCTAGCCTCAGTGATACTACATATGCCCTTCAAATTTAGGATGAAACGTATGCCTCTATTTTGAAGCATTTTCAATGAGTGAATATCTTTACTCATGAAGGGGTCCAACATTTGTGATGCATACTCTACCATGGGCCTGCAAAATATCAAATAAGCTATCAATTTTACTTTAACTGGGGCTTTGTTCAGAGTTTACTTAATATGCCCCAGGATTCTAAAAGCTTAGTTTACTATAATATTAATGTGGGTCTCCTATTTGAGAGTGGAAGTGATGGTAACTCCTAAGTACTTAATGTTCTGTTCCACTCCGAGGGCATTACTACACAATCTATAATTAAGTACATCTGTGTTGATGGAATGGTGTTTGCCAAAAAATATGAGATTACGTTTGGAGGTATTAAAAGACATGGACCATTTATCTGCTCACATTTCCAGATTGTTAGATCTTGCCGAAAAGCTGAAACGGAATGATTGTCATGCAATACCGAAAACATGAGGGCATCATCGGCAAACAGCCTAAAGAGACTACTTCAATGATGTCATTTATATACAGCAGAAATAGAGACGGACCTAAAACAGA
Organism: Himantozoum antarcticum; assembly: GCA_027564295.1. Lineage (NCBI taxonomy): Eukaryota > Metazoa > Bryozoa > Gymnolaemata > Cheilostomatida > Bugulidae > Himantozoum > Himantozoum antarcticum. The sequence continues at coordinate 5,771 of JAOQGN010110314.1, forward strand.
GCCTTGAGGAACTCCAAATGTTACAGGTTTTCGTTACGAGATGACGCCCTTCACTACTACCTGTTTGTACCTGTCACTTAGGAAAGAATTTATCCATCTAACTAGTTAATTTGGAATATTATTCATCAACAATTTTTTAATTAGGAGGGTAAGTGACACCTTGTCAAAGGTCTTTGAGAAGTCAAGGGCAACAGCTTGGATGCAGTTACCTTCATCTACACCTTTACATATAGCATGCATAGTATTCAAAAGCTGTGAAGAACAAGTAAGCAGTTTCTGAAGCCATGCTGATTCCTGCAAAGCATTTCATCAAGATAATTATTTAATTAATGCAAAGAGATACTCTAAATAATACAAGAGATACTCTAAATAATACAAGAGATACTCTAAATAATACAAGAGATACTCTAAATAATACAGGAGATACTCTAAATAATACAAGAGATACTCTAAATAATACAAGAGATACAGTCAGTGATACAGGTCTGTATTTACTAGGCCGAGTCTCTTCTCCTTGTTTGTGCATGGAAGATGGAAGTAACAGAAGCTAACTTCCATCTATCTGGTATTTGACCTGTGGTTAAAAAATAGTCAAACAATGATGTCAAAATGCCAGCTACAATAGGTGAGATGGTGAGATCTGACTTGGTCAGCTAGTCGGGTCAGCTGACCTATCCTGTATCTAAGTCAGCTGGTCTTGGTCAGCTGACCTATCCTGTATCTAAGTTCTTTAGCATGCTTACTACTCCAGCATGGTCAACATGGAGAATAGTGTCTCCAATAGCTAGCAGTGAGTTGTCTAAAGACGGATCTTAAATCGGGGGACTAAAACAGAATTAGAAGAAGATTCTGATGGGCCGAGTCTTATCTCCTCTAACACCTATCCTGTGAAATTTATTTTGTTAAGATTTAAAGACAAATGGGAATTTATGGCAATCTCCGTTAACTGTTATAGTGTAATATCTACAGACCCTGATTCTTTCACAGAAAAAATTATAAGGCTTTTCAGGCGCATTGTCTTGTCTTCCCTCTCTTTGTCCAATTCAACCTGTTTTGTAATAATTGAGCTACACCGCTCTCTAATGCTACCTTCACCTTCTCAGACCGTTCCCGAATTTTTGAAACTACATTAGCATATGTATCTTGAAGGACAGAATTCTGGTTTTCAAAAGCCTGTGCATATAACTTTTTCATATTTTCAAGTTCAGACTCAATCCTATCTACTCTTTTATCCACCTGACCTATGGTGTTATTACAGATATAACAGTACCACTGAACTCCATTTTCAGCAAGTGTGATCATGTCATCAGCTATTAAGTTGGCACATCCAAATGGTGCCATAACATAACTCACATTCAATGGCATCTTTTTCCCCCTCCTTTATCACCTTTGCACAGTGGGCACACTTCACTTTTGTTGGTTGATTGGCATTCGTTACGTTATCATTGAGGCTAGAGTGCCGTTAGTACTCGCAGTTCTAAAAACTTTGTTCATATTACCAGTACTACTAGTACTGTCAGATCTCGAACGTTTAGATCTCATACTAAAATCCTTTTGATTTTGACTTTGAGCCATGGATTGAGCTAATTTTCTAATGTTAAATGCAGAACAACCATATAACGAAATTCTAAATATAACAAGCAAACACAATACAAATATAAATACTAAATGTTAGAGTAAAGAGAAATAATTTGCAATAGTTTGTTACTGGTTACCAGATCTCAAACCACTATAACCGCTCAATTTGTCAGTCAGAGCAAAGCCCTCCAACTCCAACCCATCCGGCCAGCCTGTTCACTCGATTGCGACCCTCAGGCACAATAGATTGTAGATGATAGGTGAAGAGATCTGTATCTGTATGAGTATGAGTTGAATCAGCGATGGCAAAGTAAAACAGCATAAAAGTTTTCGTTTATTGGCAATCAGAAAGAGCAGTGGAAACCCGTCCGCACAGCATGAAGACCACACGAGTTGGGGTTAGGTCTAAAGCCGTACTATTTATTGCATTGGCACTGGATGTAGAACTGCTTCAAAACTGTGAGAAGCTCTTTACCTCCTTTCCTCACAACAACAACTTATCTTAGAGACTTACTTCTCTGCCTGCATACAGCAACACATGCATCTCTGCTGTTACGTCTTGAGAGCGTAACGAAATATCCATCCAAGTCTCTGGTACTGTTATCTTTATAGCACCCCAAGTAGTTCACGCCATTTTCCAGTACTCGTGTACCTAGACAGCAAACATAATATTATACTGCATAGGGATGGTAATATTCTCATTGCTATCTGTGGGCAGATGGAGGGGTGATGCTGAGGCAACAGTTTGGGCCACATCTCTACATCTACCTGTTCCCAATGATATCATTACTTTATTCCAGCTGTCAAAATATCAATCTCCCAATTTTCAAAATGTTAAGCAAATTTATGCTTATATACTTTGATGCTCCAATCTTCTAAAGATTTCATTTTGAATTGTTACTCAAAAATTTGTTTAAATTTCTTGGTCCTATTTTGTTGAAACCAAAAGTCTCTTGCTACCTACATTTTGATCTGGTACAGGCTTACCTACCTACCTACAGGCTTACCTACCTACTCCTACCTACTACTACCTACTACTACCTACTACTACCTACTACTACCTACTACTACCTACTACTACCTACTACTACCTACTACCTACCTACTCCTACCTACTACTACCTACTACCTACTACCTACTACCTACCTACTACTACCTACTACCTACTTACCTACAGGCTTACCTACCCCAATTACCTTCTGGTACAGGCTTACCTACTTACCTACAGGCTTACCTACCCCAATTTTGAAAAATGTCTTAGTCTTTGAAAAAAGGCTTACCTACCTACTCCTACCTACTACTACCTACTATACTACCTACTACCTACCTACCTACCTGCTTACCTACTCCAATTTTGAAAAATGTGTGACGTTGTGAAATTTATGAGTGACAGGCAGTCCCACCTTAGGCGACCGTAGCTGGGCTTTCAGATATGTAGACAGAGTTCTTGATCGGGGTGGGCACCTACCCGCACCACCCAAATTCGGTGGGGGAAGGGGTAGACGGCCCAAAAATGAGGGTAGGAGTGGTTTATGTGTGACACGTGTTGCTTTAGGACATTTATGTGTGACAAATGACCTCTAGGTGTGAAAATGAGCACAATACGTACATGCGTACAGAGTAGATTTCTGATGGCAAAATGAGAGACACTTGGTAACCCTGATCTGGTGGTACATGTATTTGCTGAGATTATTAAATATAGTCTGAGAATTCATACTTAGCCCAGTGGAATAGATGGTGTTTCTCCGCACTCCGCCATACTTCTCCTCACTGTTCCCAGAACAAATCATACCGCATTGTTGCCCTGGTGATTCACCATATTTATTATAGCTATTACCACAATAGCAGTAGTTTATTAACTGCAGACCTGCGTATGTGAAATCTGAAACATAAAATACAAACACATCCAAATACTGTAATAGTTTCAACTGGGCTCGTGAGGACTAGCCGAACTATTCTTATGGATGTACATTCTTGCTGTATTGTGAAGGACTTGACTTGACTCTTGCATAAATTTGACATATTTTGAATGACTCAACTTCGCTCATGCATTAACTTTTATGTATTGTTATGGATACACATTCTTGCGTCTTGATTGTGTAGGCAACTGCCAGCCTTCCAACTGCACTAGTGAATATACCTGCACCCAAATTAGTAGAGGACGGATAACTTCCCAGATGATGGAAACACCTTAGATGCTGCCTGCAGATGTACTATGCAGATGTGCCCTACATAATTATGTACTATACAGATGTAGACAGCTGCTTTCTATTATCTAGCCAAGATCTATCAAGTTAACCATGGGCTGAGAATATATGGACACTTCACCATACAGTGGCATTGCAATAAACTCTATATAGTTAACTACTTAACTCTGCTTTACCATATAGCAATGCATTCCATATATATGAACATTATACATTACTGACATTAATCCCTTAATGGGCAGCTACCATTTATAGTAATGTTGTCATAATTCAGTATGCCTCGGTCCTTGTGTTCCTACCGAAGTAGATGCATCCATAAATTGACACTCAATTACATTCTACTTCCTCACCTGTCTTCATCCATTGTTGTATTCTCCAAGGGGCTAATAAACTTCCCACCTAGTTTTGGGGATCCCGCCAGAGAGGTCTTGTTCTCTTGTATTGTCAGTAATGCTACATAGGTCATTAATGCTACAGTAGGCCATTAATGCTACAAAGGCCATTATTGCTACATAGGCCGTTATTGCTACATAGGCCATTAATGCTACAGTAGGCCATTAATGGTACAAAGGCCATTATTGCTACAAGTATAACTACAAGTAGTGAGACGAAGTGAATGATCCTTGCAACTCCTGACAGAGCAAAGTCCATTTTGAAATATCAGCATATAGAATACAATCTTGAGTGCCTAACTAATGCTAATATTACACAGCTATTATACTGTGATACTATCTTGGAAAAGGAAATTCTCAACTTATCTCTATTTAGATGAATACTGAGAAGTCAAACTTATGCAAGGGAGACAAGAGATGACTCCAAATGTATCTATTGAAAAAATTTAACTAATGTGTTAACTATTATCAAAGTAAATAGTTTTGTAAATAGCTTTGCAAAACATTTTGTTAAATTCAGAATCAGTTTAATTATTATTTATCAATATATCGATATGATCTCCCTAAAATGACCAATGGCTAAAAACTGTTGGTGTTTCAGCAAAAAAACCAGGAGAAATATGGAGAATTACTTACATGATTGTACCAAATCTGTTAAATTGTTGGAGTTATTGGCTAATTAATTATTCCTGAATAATAGCTTGGTATTACTAATACCTTATTTTTGATAGATCCATAAAGATTTAACTTAAAAGGTTTTGCAAATAATTTATGAAAAGCTTTGAAGAGCATTGCAGCATATTATTCCAAAATTATTGCAAAAATATTTATAGAAACTGATTAGTATATATGTTGGTCCAAAAGATTTCTGAAATGATTTATATGACCCTGAGACAAAACCAATTTAGGGGAATGTTTGAAAAATGTTTCTATTAAAATATAATTATTATCTGACATTGCAAAATATTTTTTCTGAAACATTTACTTGACATAGACATAATTCATTATGTCATAACAGTCTTAAAATATAATTTGAAATATTTTAAAGACAGAATACGAAAACCTTTGAGGCACATTGCAGTAAATTATTTTAAAATCGATTTAAAAATATTTGCGAAAATATTTCTTTGAAGAACATCAATATAATGTTAGTTTAAACTAATTCTAAAATGATTTATGTCATCCCATGAAAAGACATATTTTATAGAATATTCCTAAAGGGTTTCTAAAATATTTCAATTAAAATACATCATCTGATATTCATAAATGATTTCTGAAAATATTTGCAAGACATTCAAAAAATAAATAATTGTAAATATTACACACAAAAGATGATAATGCATAATAAGGTTATCCCAGAGAGAAGATAACTGCGGTAATATACTAATAATAGCTCAGAGAGAAGATAACTTGCAAAACCATTCGGCAATTTGCAATCATTGTCTCAGATAGAATGCAGCTCATAAATCCACTCAGCAATAAGCACACCTTTTGTCTTAAGAGAAGACAAGTTGTTAATTTCAGATAATTATTTGATAATAATTATCTTTGTTCTAAGACTTGACTCAATCCCGTCAAGTGTGTTCCAGGCTTCACTAATGGTGTAGAGATTAGATAATAATAATATGCAAAAGTTGATGACTCCTAAAGTATAATTTATTACAATATATATGTATATGTATATGTGTATATATATATATGTGACATGTTATTATTATTCGCTTGCGTGCTATGGGCAAGGACATCTGTTGTCATTACATTGCATGAATAAATGCATATATTTTGACTTTGTGTAAGCCAGCCTCTCTTGGACAGCCTGGCCACACACTGGACTGCAACCTGTAACTGTTTTATATCTATAGGCCAATGTCCCA
>JAOQGN010110425.1:0-11822 GCA_027564295.1 Himantozoum antarcticum
AAAAGCTGATACCTGATGACTATGCGATAGACTGGCTATAGCGCGAAGGGTTTTTCTTTATAAGAGACCAGGGACTCGAGGCTAAGTTTTGTTTCAGTTGGCATCCGGTTTGTTAACTGGTAAACAATAATATTTATTTATTTTTTATTAATAATAATCTTTTTTTCTGATTTCTCTCAAAATTGGGAGGAATCCTGGAGGTATGGAGATGCCCTGGAGTAGCACTCCAAAACCGGTAGGGTCCCGGGTAATCCGGGAGAGTTGACAGGTATGGCTCACGCACACTTAATTTGTTGTAAGTTGTAATATTAAAATTCTTATTATTATTATTAAAATTCTGGTATACATTCTTATCTGAATGTATACCAGAATGATATATTTATAGCCTAATATTTTGTACAGAAAAAAACTATTATACTGTGGCGCTCTGTGGTGGTAATTTCCATATGTAGAAACATTATACTCATGCTGCAAACTAAAAAGATGAGTTAGTAATAGAAGGATTGAATATTCAACACTGTAGTATCAAACAACAACATTGGCATTCAATAATCGATGTACATAATTCAATTGGGACATGAACAACCGGAATATTTGGCTATTACAATTCATGTGTTGGTAATTGAAAATTCTAAGAATGACAAAATTTGTTATCGGAGGGAAAATCACATATACACTTTATCTGAAGTTAAATAAGTAAATGTAACTATTATAAGTTGCAATAATTCAGCTGCGTTGTAGCAGTTTGGCAATAATGGACAAATATCGAATATCCATGGTAATGGCACTGGTGATAAAAAAAAAGACGAAGCACCCACTCTGCCCTGAGAAAACAGTAAATGATTATGCTTATGTTCATTGTGATGTCATCTCATTGAGAGAAATATAAATGTCATAAAAAGCGGTGGAAACTATGAACAATATATATTTATAACAGTGAGGTATTTATAACAGATTTGTGTTAGCTGACACTAACACAAATCCCAATTTCCCAGAGAACAGACTATATTGTCCAATGGTCATGACACTCAAGCTCCCAACACATTGATTTTTGCACCAGGTAATGGTCTGCAAATCTCCTAAGACCTCCGATGAGTTTTAGATGGTTGCAGACATCAGTGTTTCTGACTTTTTTCAACAGGAAATCTTTAGTTCTAATAGTATCGACTTTTTTCAAAAGTCCATACTATTAGAACATCAGAAAATCAATATAATTCTAGTTAAATTAGATGTTCTAATAGTATGAACTTTAGAAAGGATATGTAGATGTGTCTTTTTCTTGTCCACACTTGGCAATAACAGTCCGTATGGGCTGAAAGGCCCACAAGTGGAAAGTGTCTTTTAAATTATAGTGACCGGAGATTATTACAACAGTGCTTTGAATTTATGGTTGATTTGTTTGATTAATATCTTAGGTTGTCGGTGCCCTTTGCTTTTAAGCCAATTTTGATGTACATTAATAGTTGCATTACACATTATTTTAATTTCCGATTTGACTTTGAAATTCCAAGACAAGGAGGAAGGGACAAGATCTCTCGGTCGCTGTACCGAGGCTTGCTACCTCATCCACTTCCTCATTATCCAACATACCAGAGTGGTCAGGTAAGCACCGAAAGGTACACATGTTATTTTTACCAACTCGGTTGAAGTTGTTTAGACATTCTGCCATTACTTTTGTATTAATTATAGAATTTATTATAGCTATAAGCGCAGCTTTGGCTATCTGACATGATTGCAATATTCTCGTTTTTGTATTTGACTAATTCTATTGCTGGGTGATTGATGGCCATCACTTCAGCTTGAGATACTATGCTGGATCCATCAAAGTTACATGAAGAACTGGCAAGGCTTAGGCTTACATTGTCGTAATTACAGTTGCAATAGATGGTACCTCGCATATCAACTCTCAATTCAATAGCAGATCATCAGTGAAGGTGTTTTCAAGGTGAAGGTTATTGTGTAATAATAAAGATAGTTTCACTAACCGGTCTTTTCTGGAAATACATTTTCTTAGATATTCTGTCAATTATGGGACACCTGTGATCAATGATGGGACACTTACAATTGGCTATGTATCATTCATTATTTACATCATGAAATTACTAGAGGTGGCCATTATTCCCGTTAAATCTGAATAGACCAGCAAGCAGTGTTATTACTTAGCAGATTGTTCACTGGACTACATACTAAGTGGGGACAAATGCTACCCATCAGAGTACTAATGGTTGAGTGACCCTTACAACAGGTTTGGCTACCCTACTGCATTAGCGAAATAAGGCTGAAGCATGTTGTAGCAGCCATGCCTTGAATAAATAACTCTAAAGAAATTTTGAAATATTACTGAAAGTTTTGCCATGTTAATTTTTTTCAAAAATGTGTGGTCCTTCAGTTTCATTTGAAAGTTTTGTTATATTGGAAAGTTTCACATAATTATAGCGAAAGTGTTTTGAACTATTACTGAAAGGTTTTGTAATTTTAAACTTTTCCAAAAATGAGTACTTTCATCCAAAGTTTTGAATTATTTAAAAGGCTTCTCAGACCTCAAACCGTAATAGGTAATACTTCACTAATATTTCTAAATAATTATTTCAACACATGTATATATATTGCAAAATTTCATATACCGTACTTTGAAACTTTCTGACAATGGACAGGGCTCCTCTCTTTTTTTGTTGAAGACTTTAGCATAGCGAAACCTTTCACTAATATTTTATAATTACTTTTGCTGTTTTGAACCTTAGGAAAACTTTCAAACACTAGTACAGGGGCCCATTCTTTTGAAAAAAATTAACATGGCAAAACCTTTCACTAATAAAGCTTTCGGATGATAGTAATTCGAAGTTGAAGCTTTCTGATGTTCTGCTTGTAATAAGGACTGATTCAAAGATTCTAATAGAATTGTAATAGAATTGTAATAGAATTGTAATAGAATTGTAATAGAATTCTAATAGAATTCTAATAGAATTCTAATACTATTCTAATACTATTCTAATAGAATGGTATCTGCATCTACATATTTTATCATATAAATTTTGATAGATAACACTTTTAAACTATCAGTGAAAGAAAAAAAGAGTAGTGGACTAAAAATGCAACCATGTGTGGTGCCTGCAGACGTTCATACAGTATCAGAGATATTACAGCCTAATTTAACTGTCTGAGCTCTATCCGTTAAAAATAAAAATATCGGACTATGATGTAATATTTGGAGGCAAGTCTTTTAGAACCACATGTTGACCAAAGTATTGAAGTTAATGGTATTAAAGGCATATCGCAAAGAAAAATAGATTGCAAATTACAAAATAGAAACAGATCGAGACAGAGTTTTGGGAATTAGCATCAAAATGTTCTGTAACTACATCTAAAATAGCTATCGGTGTATGCTCAGTGGATCTATTACCCTCGCATGCAAACTAAAGGTTTCCACTCAAAAACAGTTCTTAGCTTACTATTTCTCTAATGGTGCTTTTACATTGCCCAAAAATTGTCTTCCCGAACCAGACAGCCTTTTCTGAAAGGATTCGCTAGGCAACGCTCACGAATGGCTTTCTATCACATTGTACCAACAGGCTTGCCTGCTGAGCGATTGCTCTCTATATATATATAACTTGGCAATTACTAAGCGATATGTATTTGGAAATGCATGCAACAATGGATCTGTAGATTATGATTGCACATATTCTATGCCGATGAAACTTTCAAAATAATGAATAAATAAATAAGAGCATAAATTTTCAGCCGAATAACAAGTTTTCCATGTTTGCATGAAGCGAAATTGCCTAAGTAAGCATTTGCGCAGGCGTCACAGCGAGTAAGTTTGCTACATGTTTCATAAACATGCCTCTCCTGTAGCACTCTGTAAACCATACGCCTGTGATTGGTTGACACTAACGAGGAATCGGGAAATAATGAACAAGTTCATTCTTTGCCAATGGTCCTGATAGCCTTTCGGGATGGCCTCCCGAACAGATTTTCTTTCACACACTACCGAAAATCAGTTGTTAGGGTCATTGGGAGAGCTATATCGGCTGAGTTTCGGCCGATGTAAAAGCGTCATAAGCATTTAGCTATTGTCAATACTATTGCAATTGACCAAACATCCTTTGCCTTGCCTCAGCCTTGCTCAGCTATTCCAATTAGGAATAGAATAGCCATAATCTTAGTTCTTAGCCATTTAGGGGAAAAATACCATAAAGAGATAAACTTATTGAAAAATTTACAGACGGCTAAAAACTTATATTGCTGGAACTTCTAAAGTCTATAGGCTAGTTAATCCGAACCTGCACCCATTGGTTATGCTGACTGATCTTACACTCGATTTAAACAGCCGTATTCGGCAGCCGCATTATGAAACCGACTGGCCTTAGAATGGCGTAATGTGACAGTCATTTTATCGGTCGCATGTTCAACAGCCAGTGCCGCATGTTCGACTCCCACAATGTCGAAATGTGACGTGCCGTTTTTCCAGTCGTATTTTGGAGATTTAATCAAATTTATTGACTAATGAATAATAACATAAAGTATTACCATTTTAGTTAAATACACTTTATAATTGATTATCCATCGTCATCTCTTGAGGTAGCATTCATAAAATAAAGTCAAATTTAAGCCAATATAAAATCAAAAATAGGATTGAAAATCCAATAAATAATGAAAATTTACTAATATTAAAATTATTACTAATTATTATGCATTATTATTTACGAAGTAAAATAACTTTTTTTACCTGTATGGAAGATCTGGCAAAGCAGAATATCTGGTGTTGATATACATTATTCAAGTTATACACTCGTAATGAAAATATATTTCAATAAAATTGCTGAAATATTAATTTAAAAAAGATTTTATTCTGACACAAGAACTTGCTCCCAGAATATCCGGCAACGGATGCGCGATATTCGCGGTCTATTGCCACAGAGTTATCATGACTTATGTGTTCGATTGCCAATTCCATGGAGAAGTCATCTTCTTAAAAGGGGGAAGATAACTCCAAATGACAACAAAACGACCAAGTCGTTTTTCGGAAAACCTGATCTGCCGCAGGGGTGAAATGCCAGGAATGCGACAGGTCGTGTTAGCAAAACGGAAAAATTCGCATGGTCAATTCATCGGCCAAGTCGTTAATACACCTCCTAATACGACCTTTTAAACCCAGTATCTAATACATCCTCTGTGGAGAGTACCGTATTTCTCTTGCTGGCTTTTAAAACTCAGTATGACCTGACCAAGGTTGCCACTAAGTTCTTTCACACCCAACGCATTTGCTTAATGTTGTATAAATGGTCTCTTTCAATTGCCAACTATTAGTCTGTAGTAATTGGTATAACAAAGGTATTGTGGATGAAAATTTACATTTGGTACATGTTAGCCCTACCTATGTTCTCAATTGGTGGGGACTGGAGAGGGCCCTTACTCCCCATTTAGAGCTATAGATTTAATTATGATACTTAGGTTTACGAAGTGTAATTATGTAGTGTGAAATATTTATAATTATATCACCACACATGTAATTTAATAAATTAAATTTTAACTTAATTTAAATGTTGCAGTCGCACTGAATAATGGCATAATAATATATCACTAAGATGCCTACTGCCAACACCAACAGAAGGTGTAGTTCTAAATTCCTTTTTGTTCTCCCTCTAAATACTTATTTGAGGTAAAATAATAATGTGACTTGTCAACCCATTCATCATTATTAATGTGAAAATGGAAAATTTGTGTTAATAAAAATTGATTTTTTTTAATTTGGCTAGTGGTACTGAATTGCGTGTGGTATTTTACCCATTTATAAATGTGGCCATGAGATAGATAGATCATTTAGGGAGTGACTGGGAATTGTACCTATCATTCCTGTCCGCTTACAAGAGTTCTCACAACATGGTGTTGTACAAGCGTACAAGGAGACAATACATGTAGGTGCTTTCCGTATAGATTCACGCTGCCTTTGTTCAAATTAATAAAGTGACCTGCCCGGCGACTTGCCGAATGCGATATGAGCGTGCACTTGGTTGTAGTTAAAGAGCCAAAATGAAACTTGTTTGTTTTTGGAAAATCTCAATACAGTTACAGTTATTCCTTTTGTACATTTTCGGAAGTGAATATAAAAGGGCGGCGCCTGTTGTTAGTAGTACATAGCGTAGCGAAAGTGTTCACATGCTGCAAACCATTTCCTGTCATTGCGCGCTTACACTTGGTGAACAAAAGTTCAAGTTCAAGTTGATTTTCATGCCTTCGCACCTATCTTGAAGTGGTAAGTAGTCGTTCATTGACCGCGGTGGGAATTAAATACATTTTTAATATACTATTATTTGTTCATTTTCATTCATTCAGTGAACTGCCGTCCTAGAATGTGAAGCTATACCGAAAGCACTTAATTACTTTGGAGACAAATTACTTGCATTGCTTCTCTGCCACCCAAAAATGTTGTCTCCTATTTAATTGTGCAATTGCACAAATAGATGGAAAACAAACTGATTTACATCATTATCTGGACTGAAAGAGACTGGGAACTCACGGTAGTTAATCCTTCTCTAGAGTATACCCTTGAAATTGTCCCAAATGTTTGGGTGACATCCACGACAAGAGTGCTCATAGCCTGGTTTTCCATGCTTTCGCTGGTGCATGCGATGGGAACTAGGCGAGAGTGGAGCTTATGTTTAACACAGGCTAGACAGCTCACTAAAGTTAAATCATTATTTGGGTAGGCTTACGCCTCCACATTATTGCAAGATGATGTGGAGCTTGGTGTAAATGAACAAATAACCTCACAAAGCATTTCTTGGGTAGACGAAAGGGCAGCATCAGCAGGAGGGCGTAATGGTATCAGCTGGTGGCAGGTTAATTATTAGTGATGTCATATTATCATCATGATGTAGTGATATAATGTCATGATGCAGACTGTGACAAAATACTCTGGTAGAAATGAAATTTTTCCTTTTTGTTTTTGTGATACTGCTGTGCTTTGCTCCCTATTTAACGGGCCTGTTAGCTTGAAGCTTAAATGAGCAGCAGAAGCTAGGTGTGAAATGAAGAGCTCACCTTCACAACAGCATGGACCGACTGGGATTCAAACCCAGGACCTTGTGGGCCATGAGCACGAATCTAGCCGCTGAGTCACTCTGTCACCGTTATTGATACAAGGGTTACTCATAAAGTCACATGGGATGGGGGATTGAAAAGTGCAGTACGGCAACAGTACCCGAACTCCACCCGATCCACAAGTGATTATTAACTAAGCATAGATGGGAGCTCTGCTTGGGATGTCCAATACCATACTACTGTAGAAAGCAAGATTTAAGAAAAGGTTCCAAATTCTGTTGAGTTGATCAATATTGTCAAGCCATCGATATAATATGATGCTATCGATGACTACGGCCATATATTGAATCCTGTTTCCGGCCTCGCCCAGTCTCGTTGCCATGGTAACTCGACTACAAATATAATTTATTTAAATTTGATGATAAACAATTTACATTTAAATTTAAATATTAAAATGTAATGATAAACAATCGAAAACCTAATTGAACATTATTTTTTCTCTTCCTAAATAATCCATTACTGCTAATATCAATACAAACATTTAAAATCCCGGTGAGATTTAAATTTAAATATTAAAATGTAATGATAAACAATCGAAAAGCTAATTGAACATTATTTTTCTCTTCCTAAATTATCCAGCACTGCTAATATCAATACAAGCATTTAAAATCCCTGGGAGGTTTTACGAATCTGTGAGAAAACTATGACGTGTGCAAGTGTCACATCATCTATTAGTTTTGGGAGTATTCTTTGACCACCACCCACAAGCCCCAAACTCCAACCCCCAAACGTTTAAAATGATTGGGGATCCAATCCTCAAACCCCATATCTACTGGAGTTTGGGGGTTGAGGTTTCGGGCTTGGGATTAATAAAAAACACTCCCAAAAACTGATAAACAGATGTGAGACTTACACCCTTCATAGTTTTCTCACAGATTCGTAAAACCTCCCAGGGGGTTTAGTACACTATGAAGACTATATAACATGAAAAGAATTAAACTCTTTTCTCGCTGATAGAAAAAATATTGTTGTGCCAAGTTTGCTCTTAGCATTAACAGAGCAGTTACACATTCCATTGTAACTGCTAATCCGGAGGAACACAATCTAACTTTTTGGAAAGTATTTTGTCTGACTATACTGCTCCAAAGGTCAGCAATAACATTGTATGTTATAACCTATGGTTACCCTCCTGCAGTATAAACAAATCATTTGCTCCAATGCCAAAATAATGTTTAGGCCTTTCGTCTATTAATTTTGCAGTATTTTCATTTGCCTGCATATTGTTATACATACATGTATATAGTCATAATTATTGCTGACTGCTTGCATCTCAACCTTTTACATAACATCTCATAATTTTACATAACACGCTACTGGTTGCCAAAAGGCCTGAATGGTTTTTTTAAGGCTAAGAAAATAGAGCAATTTTCAAAAAGATTTGCCAAATTCTGGCAGCAGAATGGCGAAAAGTCTGAGTATCTCTTAATTGTTTGTTGATGTGGTCAAGTGTGATTAGGCCAACTAACAACATTTAAACAAGAAAGGAGAGAGCCACAGCACACCAGCTGCCAAATAACATTGTTATGCTGGTTCACCATAAGTAAAAATGAAATACAAGTAAACTAAATATTGATTTACTAAACAGAAACAAGAAGGCAAGGCATCAGTTTGTTTGATTAACTTCGGTCATGTCCTAATTGTGGAACGGGTTCTGTCCTCCCGCTGTGGAAAAGAGTGGAGAACTTATTCGGCCAAGTATTGCAATGTGAGCTACTCTGCTAGGGAAACTGGCGTTATATGTTCATACCAGTATATATTTCTTGTATAGCACAGTGCCAACACTCCAGAGTAAATTTTTGTCTGGTCAGGTACCCTGGTCTGACGTTCTCCGACTGTGTTTATAATGCATAGTCTACTGCATAGTCCACTGTCTACTTGGCAAATATTGTCCTGGTTTTTGAAGCGGCGATAGTTTTGGTCCACAGTTGTTGCTTTGTACCAAGCCCCAACAAACACAAAAGTTGGTTTCCGAACCTATATTCACTCCATAAGAGCAGTAATATATTACCAGTTAAAATCATATCCCTGGCGAACATGAGATTATGATTACTATTATAATATAATAATTATATATAATGCTTAAACAGGTTTTTTGTTTTTTGTTGAAGGAATATAACTATGCAAGACATGTTCATTTAAACATCAATTTCAGATTTTCATCAATTCTTCTCATTTTTGGGCTGCTAACTCCCTCTTGGCCTACGCTCTTACCAGCTCGGCTGCTGTGCATGGGCGTCATCATCACCACTTTGACAATCTATTTTTAGTTTCTTGTGAGCTATATTTTTTCTTAATTTTACACGTCGTCGTTTGTTGCATATCACTGTCCTGTCATTTAAGTTGTTGAAATAAATACTTAATACTTAATACTAATACTTAGATAAGTGTTCAGAGAAGATTCTACCCCAACCCTATCCCTGTATCAGTTGGCAATAAATCTTAATCACTTACTTGGCATCATCCATTAATTCATAAATATTTGTACGTCTGAACTACATGTACAATTGCTGTCTTAGTTTAATATTAATTTTAGGCTGCAATCTGATGCAAAGACCCATTTGGCTACCACCTCACATAGAAAAAACATCACATCATCTAACACCAATCCTATTCTATTAGCAAGATAGAGAGAATGATCCAATTAAAGAATAGGTCAACTGTTTTGATTGATTGTTTGCATTGCTACAAAATATATATATTACCAATTTGACCATTCATTGCTTCCGTAGTAACAGCGTCAAATGATTCATAACTGCATCAAAACAGGCGCTATAAAAAATAAACATTTATTGCATAAGCAATGGTTTCTAAACATAAATGTATGTTTTCTTTGAATCAGGTACCATAATTCAGAGCCTAGCACCAACAGGTTAAAAACACATACAGTATACAGTGTAATGAAACAAATGTAATGTAAAGTCACAAATCATGTACACTATTTATTCGGATGACCAAATAAAGAAGGATGTAATAATAATGAAAACACCACTGAAGTGAATGGTGGTTACTTTATGGTTTACAAGATGGCCATTATGAATATGGGCTCATCATAGCCACAGGATAATCTTAGCTTATCTTGCGGGTTGGCAATTCTCCATCAACTTAGAGTCACATAAATTACACAATTACATGCTTACTTGGTATCTTAATCATAACCTGACCCATGTCCTTCACATAATTATCATTATAATTGCAGTGTTGTACATATAATGAAGCACCCCAATACCATTTGTAGGAATTTATACATCAACAGCTTTTCTTTCATCAGTTGTTGCAAATTTTTGAAGAAGTATATTTTATTAGGGCATTTAATTGATAAGTGCGTGTAAGTGTAATCATGGCATTTTGAATGCAATATTTTTAAGACAATGAAATCTGCCGAAATAAAAAGCAAGCTGAAATCACCATGATATTGTGCTGGAACCGCATACCCGCCCCTCCTCAAGTCCTGTACAAGAGCCTGAGGCGGACACTGCTATTATTAACACCATACCAGAATTCTTGCATTGCTCAATAACTTCAGCGTTTGTTGTATTCTTGTGTCGTCTGGTGGCCTCTTCAGGGACTCTTAACATAATTAGGCCATTCCAAATTAATTCCTTGATCTAGGTTACTGTCCGCCCCTTAGAATTGGGCTATATAAAACTAAACAATCACACGCCGCTGCTAGGCAAAGGTAGTAATAAAAGAAAAATTCACTGCCGCATATACAATTTCTCACAATGGAAAAAATAAAAAACCTGCCGCCGCTCAAACAATCATTTATATATTATGTTATATTTTAGAGTTTTATCAATTTTAAAAGCAAAAATTTCATAAGATTTCATCACCAAGTTTTGTTTTTCTATAAAACAACCCATCTTTTTCCATGTTAACGTGCAAACGGGTTTATTTGAAGTAAAAACGTCCTATGGGTATAGAAAAGACAACTCCAATATACAATAATGGTCTTTTCAGAGAGATTTGACAACTCTCTTCATGGGGAAAGGTGCTTTTATTAAAGAATTGTGATGTGCTATGGGGTGATTGAGAACTTGGAAAAAAGATGGGCTAAGGGTGAAATTTAAAAGTCAGGTGTGCCCCTGGTGCTTGATTTTGAGACTGTTTCACCCTTGGGGCATAATGTATATTTCCGTTTGCTTTAGTGCAAACAAAATTTAAAAATGAAACGCCAGTGACTGATGAGTAAACCTTATAAAACTTGCCTGCCTTGCGTTACATTTTTAATAGAAAATAAAATGTTAATAGTTTTTTTCTCGTTGCACTTTGAACAAAAATAAAATATAAAATAATATACCTGCCAGCCTCATAATTTTTCCAATCTTGTCACCTAGATCAAGGAATTAATTTGGAATGGCCTTATCTGATCACCAGCCGGTGATCTTGTTCTATAGATAGTGTTATTACTTTACCCTTTTGACCTTTTAGGTAGGGCAGGTCAGCCGTCCTGACCACACCCAGCACTTTTAGTATATATAGGGCCTTGTGCCCACGGTGGAGCTCCACTTCTTTTTATACTATTGTAAGGGACAGTAGTCTCTTTTTTGATACTTGGTGTTGGTGACCTCAATAAACCATTCTTGTTCTATTGTTAATTAGATCCCAGACACAGCTGGCCCTACCCCCCCCCCCCCCCCCCCCCCCTTCCCCCCCCCCCCCGCCTCTCTTTTTCCCCCCCTCCCCCAATAACCAACATCATCCCCACTTCTACAACCCAAAAA
>JAOQGN010110536.1:0-11818 GCA_027564295.1 Himantozoum antarcticum
TTTTTTCATTTGCTAGTGTTTGTAACAGGCGTGGGTGAGGATTTTGATTTTATTGACCTTCAAAATAGAATGAGTGAGTGGAAGACCTAACAATTTACTGAGTGTGGCCTTTGTAGTATGGATCACATTCAGATCATGGACGTCTGTTGATTGCTGAGTGACGACTACTAACCAATACTGCTGATTTCTTCATCTTGTTAGTATGGAAATGTTTAGAATCATTTTGATAGTTCAGTTTTGCCATTCATTCAACAGTGGCATATGCTGTGATGTTGCCAGTGCCAGCACAATAAGAAAAATCCAATGTTATTTGCAATTTTAAAAAACTAACGGCTACACCCCATTACAAAGTAAGTAATTATATTTGAAAAGTGGCATATGACCATCAAAATGTGACTATGCACTATTTAAAAGTGACACTATCCAAAAGTGAGGATCTCCATTTTTTTCCAAAGGGCACTCCATAGGTTACCATGGTTACCACCGTTATCATGTGACCATGGTATCCATGGTTACCATCATCAGATCAATAGACCTAGACCTAATCATTGCTTTGTGGATCTTCTATTATAGCATGAAGTTACTGACAGGTTACCATGGAGCAGTCCGTACTACTTCTTGTACCATGTTCTACTTCAGATAATGCTAGCGACAGTGCATCTGATGCTAATAGACCATTATATGCTGTCTCTTCACCCACCAATGCACCCAATTCTAGCTCTTACAACAGCAGTGGTTAGTATAAGCCTCCTAATCGCACTGTCCGCCTGGATGGCATTCCCAAATTCAGTAAATTGTTTGTTGGAACTCTAATGAATCAATGAAATTTACTGAAAATATATCAAGAAATTTGTATGACAAGTCTATATAATGGACAGCGTATTGCGACTAGAGAAATAATGGAGACTACTAATATACTGCTGATATTGTTAGAAGTATCCATTTTGTGATGATAATAAAATATTAACGCCCGAGGTGGGGCTCGAACCCACGACCCTGGGATTAAGAGTCCCATGCTCTACCGACTGAGCCACCCGGGCTTCATGCAGCTTTGTGTGCCATTTATTAATGGGCTGACAAATAATTATTTTTTATTTTCTTATCAATGCCAGGTTGCGTTTCCCTTAAATCATTGACATAATTTAGAGCTTTGATGATAGCAGTGTTTTTAAACTATTGGGCAATATACCTGTATAGTATCCACTATCCAGTCTGTTAACCTGTCACCTATATTTATTAGCCAAATTGACAATGATTATTATTTTTTTATGCTCATTAGCATCAAGATTTGAGGGTAGACAATTTCCAGCTTTGCTTCGGTGTGTAGTATAATATGTTTACTGTACAAGTTATGTTTGAAGTATAAGTTATAACTGCTCATTCTAGATTGAAAGGGAATGTTCAGTATTTGCAAACTTATGGCCTTTATTAGCTCACTAACAGATATTCAGACCTGCAGCACTGTATTGTGCCCAAGAGTCATGCAACCGGCACAGCTAGCAGTGAGATGCACCCACATATCCTCTCTAGTGTCATGGAGGGAGAAGCTCTAGTCCTCACAGATGGGAAATATTATAGCATGATAATATTAATATTGCAGCTATAATATGTAACGTAATAGTGTAGCATATAATATATAGCATATAATATTGTAGCATATCATAATGTAGCATATAATATGTAGCATGTTATAATGTAGCATATAATATATAGCATATCATAATGTAGCATATAATATTGTAGCATATCATAATGTAGCATATAATATGTAGCATATTATAATGTAGCATATAATATGTAGCGTATTATGATTATAATAATGTAGCAGTGGTGTAATGTCCAAGTGGCACTCTTGTACTCGGGTGTTGTGGCCATCACGCATATTGTCAACAAATACGTGGTTTCACTTTTCACTTACGACCTGGTCACTGGAGATGTTCACTCCAGCTAAGAAATACATGAATTACTGGTATTATCGTTATTATCAACTTTTGAATGCAATTGCAAATCGCTGTATGATTAGATAGTAGACTCTATGGGAAATGTTCTTCATTTCCATGTTCTTACTGTTGTAGGTTCACTGGTGGGATCGGACACTCTCCAGCTACTGAGAGATTCATATAACACAACTTCTACATCAACTCATGCTAAGAGTTTCGGGCTGGCCGGTTTACAAGCCCAACACCCTACCACTAGCCAAACTGTAGAACAACAACTAAACACATATCTCTCCAATCCTCTAACATTTGCTTGTCTACTTCCCAACAATCTGACTGGTCAGGGACAGCTGACGGCTGCCTTGCTGCCAGATGGCACTATGACCTTATTGCAGGCTACTGGCTCAGCCAATCAAACTCTCTGCCTTCCTTCTGCTTTACCTCCTCACTGTACAATTGGTGTTGATCACTTAGCCTTTCCATCGACCATCAAAGCTACTAGTAACTCTGATATGGCATATCACAGTTCCAATTACTCTAGAAATAGTACAGCACGATCCAGTGACTGGCAGACTGCAGGTGGCAAAGTTAGAAATGTAACAGATAAGCTGCTGACCTCGACAGTGTTACATCTACCTCACATCTGTTCTAGGTCAGAGCCGAGTGTCAACAAAGACATGGCTGTCACTGTCTCACAAACAGCGAACCGGGACGAAGTAGTAGGTAGGGAGAGCTATGGCACGTACCACACTTGAGTATATAACAAGGGTCTCAAGTCCACAAGCTTTCTTTCACCCATAAATTAGTTCTATAGCGTAGCTATATAAATTGATTTACCCTTTATTTATTATTATTATTATTATTATTATTATTATTATTATTCGTAAGCCCAGTCCTAAATATGACCTTCATCTTCCTATGGCCTTAACCTTCCTAGACCGATGGGCGGGACTGGGCCACCCCCGGCACCCCACGAACAGTTGAGTTTGTTATAGCTGAGTTTCTTCCTTTAAAAAATGTTAATATATTGAACCGCTATCACCGGTCGGTGGGCCTGTGCAATGAGAATTTCCGTTCAGTTTCGCTTTATAGAAATATTGAAAATTAGGTTCAAATATTTTTTATTAATTATTAATAAATCTGAACATCTTATTGCTTCTTATTGTATGCAGTATAGGCTTCTATGACCTTCTCATCTGAATACCTCAATGGCAGTGCATTTGAACAATCATAATAATTAATTCAGACCAAGGCAAAATCTGAAAACTATTATCTTGCAAGGCTGGTTGGTGTAAACTCAACTTTATGATTTCGGGCCGCTCTGGCATAGACTTTATCATTGACTTCTTATAATAATAGTCCAGCTATAGAAATCTATTATACCTAGGGATAATAAACCAAAACTAGTTCTGTTTATATTTGTCAATTTCTAAGCCATCTCCTTCCATTATCTGCATGTAGGGCTGTCTTCTTTTGTGTAATGGTACCGAGTGGTATTCACACTCTAGAAATTAGAGTTGAAACTGTGCTAGGCTCCCTCATTGGACCAGGACTTCTAGATTCTAGACAAGAAAATGCTTAGATGGGGCAGCCTCTGGTCTGGTCTAGTATTGGTCTAAGCCAGAGCCATGTCTAAAGTACTCCAGGCTATCCTATTTGGGGCACATTCATTCAATACCAACATAAAGGAACTTGTACACTACTGAGATGTGACCCTCTCCTTTATCTCAGTGAGAAGATTTTCAAATGGGAGTTGTTGCTTCTGCTACGATAAGGGCTCTCTATGGAGAGAGGACAACTCCATTAGACAACCAAAAGCAACTGAACAGGTTAGAGCGTACACAAAGGCTATGCACAAAGATAATTCTGCCTAATATTGAAAGCTATACTGAAAGATTATGTAAGCTGAATTTACCAGAACTCCAGTTTTTTAGTAAACAGCTTTTTAAACAACATTTTATGAGCATTTATCTCAATGAGAACCATGTGTTGAAGCCTCTGATGCCGGCGAGACAATCGAGGGATCGTAGGCACTCGAGCAGAGCAAAGGATGCATTTTTAACTAGATGTCGGACAGTTAAACGACAAAATTCCTTTTTTTATTATGGCGCTAACAATTTTTTATAGTAGCTACTTCTTTCCCGGCCCCCAAGATTATTTATATTTATATTTTTTAGTACTCATATGTACTCATAATTGTATAACTGAATTATATTGCTACTTGTTAGTACATTTCAGTATGAATAAACTACATACACCTACTTAAAACCGTTCAAGGAAACAGGAACCAGGTAAATTGACGAGGATGACATTCAGAATTCTAGCCATTGTTTGAACAGTTAGAATTAAGTTTGGACAGTCCGCACTGTGGAGTCACTCCAGGATATCACTCTTGACGTGGATGTAGCACCTCAATAATAAAAGTACATGAGCTTATATACATGCATTTCATTATGTACATTATTTCATTCATTTTAATAAAATTAATTTTTTTATTTTAGTAATTATTTTTTCATTTTTGTCAATTATTCCGAGATTTATTTCAGTCTCTGTTCTAGTACAGTTCTTAGTACAATATTTACTCTTTTATGCACAGCGTCACAAAACCGAACCCAAAGCTGTCTATCGAGATTCTACACTATGCGGTATGAGCCTACCCAATAGTATGAGCAGTATGTCTTTAGGGACAGATTTAACAGTGCATCAAATCTGGAAAACACAAGTCAAGCTCTGCGAAAAGATCCAGGCCAAACTGAGATCATCTCCACTTCTTGCACAGTACCTCAAAGAAGTTGTCTTGGCCCTGCACTATCCAGCACATACACAAACGACACGCTATCCAGTATCCACATTAGGTTTGAAGACTGTCATGTACCCTGACGACACTCAGTTATGACCATCCGAAGAATACCAAATAGTAACCACCAGACTACAACACGACCTCATTCAAAGTGGATAAGTGGATGAAAGCCAACAAATTCACTGTCAATGTCCGCAAGACCCAGGTAATTACCATCGGCACACGCCAAGAGCTCAATAAACTACCGGTATACATAGCCAACAACCTATCATTGGAATATTAGAATATTGGTGGTACATTAGAACAGCATAGAATTGTGAAAAATCTAGGAGCACTTATGGACGTGTATAGGCTGTGGGAGGAATACATTAATAGCATGGGCAAGCAAGTAACCGGATCACTGATATCCTATAGATCACAACAATTAAACCTGCACTGCTAAATACCTACTGCAAAACAGTGAAATCATTTTGTACTCCATAATTTAATGAAATTTCCATCATCTATTTTTAATAATAATTTATATCATCGCTTTGTGGTATAATGATAATTCTGGAACAATTGGTTAATTTTGTAGGATATTGATGTTTTTGCCGGCTTGAACTTGTTATAAAACGCTTGTCATTGTGTCGTCGTTTAATGTCGGTTTAAATTTTGCAGTGCCAAGTGTCGGAGGTGTTTCAGACAGGTGTTATATGATTATACCACCTACACTGGAGATAGTATCAGCATTAGCATTAGACCATTCACAGCTTGCAACAACAGCCCGGATCTTACCAAGTCTTTAAATTGGTAAAGTAATACTAATATACATAATAAGTTTCGTATGAGCTGACATTTGGAGAGATGAGGGGATTATGGAAAGGTGGAGATGGTCTAATATATCGGTATCGGTAGTATATGGTCTGCCACTCATAGTTGATGGATAAGCAGCGAGCACTGCAGGATGATGACAAATTGAATACCACAACCAAATAATAAACCTGCCTAGCCAAAAGCCTGTTGATAGGCCCAGTTTGACACAAGCCGTGACATCAGAGGAAACTAGCTCTTTGATATGAATGCAACTTTCCATTCAAATCATTTACTGTATCTTTTGTAAGGTAGGCCGTTGCCTATATGCTAATTGGTAGCGTGGGCATCAAGTTCTCTGCATGCGTGGGAAACCTCCCCCTTCCCCACGCAGGCAGAGGACTTGATGCCCAGGCTAGATATGTAGAAGTCAAACAATTTTTGCGGCATTTTGATAATATGACAAGCATTATTTATGGATTAATTTAAATAATTATGTCACTATTTTTAGATATATTCCATATTTGACAGTATCTAAAAATATTTCAGATGATTGTAAACTAAATTTTTAAGGGAGGCCAAATAAGTCGTGCCAACAAAGGAATGCTAGAAGCCACTAACTGCACACTCATGTCAATCGTGTGTTGAGAGTTGGCACGCTTACGGCCACTCTGCTGAGTCATCAATTGGAATTGTCTATCTGCTACTTGCTGGGGCATATGATTATTAATTGGAGTTTCACACTTGTTATGCATGACACTATATTATAAACACTTCCTAGAAAAATTGAGCCTCTGCTCGCGCAATAACTATGCAAAATCACTGATGTCTGCACAAACACAAAATCAGTGATGTCTGCACAAGCACAAAATCACTGATGTCTACACAAACACAAAATCACTGATGTCTGCACAAACACAAAATCACTGATGTCTACACAAACACAAAACCACTGATGTCTACACAAACACAAAATCACTGATGTCTGCACAAACACAAAATCACCAACCCGTGCTGCAAAGTTGCTCATTTTTGCACAAAATATGGCTTTTCTGCCTGAAGCTTGTTGACTTTCTAAATTTGTAAAGTGATTGCTAGCATATTGAGCAATTTTAGTGATCTCTGTGCAAAAATAGGGATATAGCAAAAATAGCATAGGCGTAAAATAGGGAGATGAAAATGTAATAAAGTAAACTCCAAAATCGCAAAATCCAGAAATTTGTGGTGGAATTTCCTAGTATGTGTGTGTAATTCAGATACTCTGCAAATAGCTATTGTTGTATTCATATGCCTCCAGAAAGTGCCAGATAGAGATGCCCACATCAACTAATCTCAACTACTCCACATCAACTACTCCACACCCATTCAGCTATCAAGGGACAGATACAGCCAGTATAAAGTCAAAGTTTTGTTCTTCAAATAGTCAAATAAAAAACAACACAAAGGCAAAGATCACAGCAGGTATAGCATTGAAGTTGTTCCAGGGTCGGCCAAACGCTACATTCAAATTATGAAATAACCACACAACATACATGAGACTACTCCACACCCAATGTCTGGTATAGCCTTCCATAGAAATGGCTGGCTGAACTGGTGGGATTGGTGGGATGTCTGGTGAGATGGTGGTGTCAAGGTCGGATGGTGGTGTCAAGACTCGGGGAGCTAACCAATTCTGTGGGGTCAGCGTGTTGTGAATTGCTTAGCACATAACAACTAAGTTAGGAGTGTGTACGATTGGCTGAGAAGAACGTGAACAGTCATGAGGCGTACCCCCTGCTGATATCAAATAGTAAGCTCCACGTAGCGACACCTTAGCGATAGAGTGGCGATATAGAGTGACGATATAGAGTGGCGATATAGAGTGGCGATATAGAGTGGCGATAAAGAGTGGTGATATAGAGTGGAGAAATCGGTGGCGGCCGAATTGTCGACTGATTCCGTGGCAGGCTAGCGCTGTGTCGATAATTTCGCGTGACGTTATCTGCTCTTATGGATTTTTCCGCTCTTATGGAGTTTTCAGCTCACGTGGAGTTATCCGCTCGCGTGGAGTTATCCGCTCGCATGAAGTATTCCGCTCGCGTGGAGTTATCCGCGCCTGCAACCCAATATCCCCACAACTGTTTCCAAGGTAGCATCACTCGTTGTCGCCACAATCATTCGCACACTTATAGCAACATACATGTAGCAAAGGCACAATTAACGTGTCACCACACTTTTTCCCATGACTAAAACGGCTCTGTCGCCACTATATATCGCTAAGGTGCGCTACATGGATACTTACTGAAGGCTGGTGATTGGGTGAAAGTGAGTGTGACCGGCATTGACGCAAAGTGTGGGTTCACCACCTGGGATCATGGCTAATTAATGAAGGTGTAGTCTGTTATTTTTGGTGATAATTAATATTAAATGATGTATTAGTTTGAGTTTTATGTCATCATTATTAGAATCTAAGGACTATTATTTATATTGTAGTGTCAACGACCTTATTAACAATTTAACTGAGATAGTAAATATTCCCCAATACAATATTTTTTAAGTGGGCAGATTATCTATACTGGATGTGGTCACAAGCAGAGCTGTTGTAATTATACACCATATTTATATATACATGCACATGTAGTGTATATACTACCAACAAATATCTGCAATACAGTTGGCTGTGTTGGCTGTTGGGTTTTAAGATTCTACATGGCTCCTATTTGGGGGCCCTAGGTACTTTTGACCTATTGAAGTACTACAACCAACTCGTTTTACCAGATCTGCTAGTGCACCACCTTGACATCTCAAGTATTTTTATCGAATAGCAGACTTCCTACATAAGCAGAAGGAAGTTGTTTTCATTTTATTTGTCAAGTTTTTAATCATCCTCCTACTGATATTAGAGTTATTAATAATTTTAACTCATTTAAATCTAAATTGAAAACTCATTTGTTTACTTTTAGTTCCTAGTGTCAGTTTTAGCAAATAGCGCTTAGAAGAAACTCTCTTGCTGTATTGAGCGCCATATAAATATAAGATAATATTTCTTTTAATACAAGCAGAGACAACCACAATATACAAAATTAGTACTGAACAAAGAAAATTTCAATGTTTTATCTTTAGATGTACAAAAGTAGCAAATTACATTCAAGGCTCAGTATCGCTGTCATCAACCACTTCAACTAAAGCGATGATAATATAAAATTTCGGTGCATTAGATAGATGTCCCAAAATTCATGCATCGAAGATCTAATCGCACTCCCAATCATTCCTCTATGTGGACAGGCATGTTCGGGTTTTGGGTGGCAGGGCTTTAGGTGGCAAGGCTTTGGGTGGCTGGGCTTTGGGTGGCCGGGCTTTGGTGCCAAGCACAGCCACTCTGTCACGCCACTCCAGCTACGAACTGGGGCAAATTCATAAAACTGACCATAGTCTTCTGCAGTACTATACAACCTTAAAATTATTCATTAGCATAGTGGTGGGCCCAAGCATGGTCCCTAGTGGTGGGCCCAAGCATGGTCCCTAGTGGTGGCCTCTTACCTTCCTGTGCATTGGCCCGTCTCCGTGTCCCACAGTTTACACATTCTGTCATAGGATGCACTAAGAAAACGTTTACCATCATTGTCAAAGTTTACTTCCCTCACAGCTTGCTTATGTCCACTATACGTCCTCACCATCCGTCTCTCATTGTATACTTCCCAAATCTAAGACCGGACATAAATACACTAAATGAAATCAGGTGTACATCTGTTAATTAATATATTAATTTATAAATATATTAATTTTATAAATTAATAAAACAACAAATTATTGATAAGATGAACTGCGTACCATGATAGGAAATATCTGGCACCTTTGCAAGTTGGCTATAACGGAGAAAGGCAACTCCAACATACACATATAACAGCCTTCTAATGTGTTTTTATGCTTCCAACATTAATCCATAAATCATAATGACGATGTGGGTTTAGGTATGCAGCAATGCGGCTTCCAAGCAGAGAGCATCAATCAGAGATGACAGTAAGAGATATAATGGATAATTAGAAAATCCATTTTCTTGCACATGTAAATTGTTTTCTACGGATATCAACTCTCTAGGTAAGAGATGCACCGGCATTCGTAAAGTACATAATTATAGTATGCTACAACAGTGGTTAGACAGAGTCTCAATACATTTGTAACGTGGTTTGCATTTGCATGGTACAACTACAATGTTGGAGTCAGTCAGTGGGTTAGTCAGAGAGTTCTACTGCAGGCTATAATAGACAACTCTGGTTGACTCGAGCCGGAAATTTTCTTAAGATCTATCAAAAATTCTACAAACAAATTTACTTTTAGCGAATTCAAATTACAGTTCGAAACAGAGATTGAACCTAGGCAATTATAGACGGGTGGCGACTATGTGCCCCAACCTGAACCCCAACTTGAACCCCAACCGCAATTTAGAAACACTCATTTTCGAACTTCAAATTTACAAATTGTCAGCACCCCATCGGTATCATCTACAACACTTATACACTTTTATTAGTATCATCTATAACAATTCACAGTACCCCCATCAGTATCTACAACACAGTACCCCCAACAATCTACAACAACTGTCAGTACCCCCGTCAGTATCATCTACAACTCTTTCCCTATGGCATGCCGAATTATAGGCCACAATGACAAAGGCCACAAATCCACATCGTTTATAAAACGTAAATCCCAAATAGTAACAAAGTTATAGCCTTGGATTTCTATATTCAATAGCAAACACTCTCAGCTATCTGCCAACATATAACTATTATTGAAACTAATGCTAATATCAATGAGTATCGTTTATTTCATTTGCACTCACTTCCTGCATTTTGGAAAGTAATGCATTTCTTACTGATGCCTAGTGGAGTCAGGGTGTGCCAGAAGTAATCTTAGTAACCAGAACTAACTGTACCAGACTCGACATTTTCAGGGGATTTTAATAAGCTCAGTTTCAAACCTCTGGGTGTGAAATTTCACTTCCAGAGTAATAAATCTAGCAAAACTAGTATTTTTTAGTTAAATAGTCTACGCCCCACCCGCTAACCCCCACCCGATCAAAAATAGTTTCATCTGATAGAGAATTATGTTGTGATCACTTTTCATATCTACCTTAAGGTTCTAGCTCTATGAGTTCTCTCAGAATATAGAAATTAAGTGAGGTATATTAAATTTTGAAAATTAATTACGTAGTGAAAGAGTTCAATTTGTGCTACATAGTTTTGGTACATTTCGGATATGCTACAATTTTGCTTATTCCGATGATAAGAAATAATCTATGCTCTATCCACAGGATATATTGCTATTGAATTCCAGTGAAAACTGGCAAAAATAATTTAAATGAAATATCTAGTCAGTTCGCTCAGGCGTATGTAATAAAGATGTATAAAGTAACAAGTATAAAGAAGAAAAGGAGATATAACAAACAATTTTATGTTTATATTAAATAACATATTAGACTTATTTTCTGTTTGATCAGTACCAGCAGAGCATATTCCCATTGGAATACCAAATAGCACCATAATATGACCACCTGGTGCTGTGATGTGCTGTGATGTGCTGTGCTATGCTCTGTGGTCTGCCTTAGCAGCTCAACACACAGCTTATCACTAGTAAACTAGCTTTAATGTATCACCAAGGGCTCAACAGGCCCATAGCAGCCAATATTATCAGCTTAATTCAGATTATGAACCTCTTGAGCTGTTGTTCTGCTTAGACTTCTGCAATATCTCAGCCATTGATCTTTGAAACTGAACATAATTTATATTTACATCCAATATAGAGCAATCATATGCTAATTTTTGTATTACGGAGACTAATAAATAGCAATTAGTATGAGCTAAGTAGTCCAGATTTTTTTTTATTAATTTAGATTTTATTAATTATTATTAGCTAAACTGATGACGGCTTGGTCTTGCTTTGAATACTAAGACCATAATGTCGGAAATTTTAGTACAGTAACTACATTGAGAGAACCGCTGTTGTTTGCAGCTGTCAAATACTAGATGATATTGCTGCGTAGATTATTAGGTCCTAAAACTAATTTAATATTACGCCCATGCAGGAAGAGTCTACATGTAGATTACCATTATAAAGGCTTATTATACATTTTTACACATGCACAACTAAATTTAATTTATCACAATTATCTACATGGATCATCTACATGGAGCATCTAAATAGAACATCTACACGGGACATCCACACGGGACATTTACATTGGGACATCCACACGGGACATTTACATTGGGACATTTACATTGGGACATTTACATTGGGACATTTACACGGG